>JAJHUR010139472.1:0-101928 GCA_027495735.1 Lutjanus campechanus
TTTAAACATACCAGTGGAAGTTTACTATTTAAGTGACCTGATATAATTTTAGACAATAACATTTATTGTTAAACTGTAAAACATCCTGCCTCTATTACATTACATCTTTGTCACAAGTGTAAACCACTTCTGAGGATCAGTGAAAAAAATATGAGTTCATGAAAATATTCCATATTCTGTATATTATAATCTGCATAAAGATTATCAGCCAATATATCAATATCAGATTATTTTTTTACTCCCCAATATCGGTATCAGCCTCAAAAACCCAGTATTGTTTGGGTCCCAATTAAAGTAATTAAATTACTGAATTTAAAAGACTGTTCTAGCTGTTCTATTTTTTTCTTTCCCCACATAACTGATGATTATTTATCAAAAATGTCTTGGTGTTAATTTTTTGTGACATCATCAATATTCATCCCTATAATATATTTGATATACTGTGATATTGGCCTTTGTCCATATGACTGAGCCATAACGGTATTTTATTTTTTAGAGAAAATGTGTATATTTTCATTTTAGCTATTGTGATATTCTTATCCTATTTATTGTTTTCATAGCATCAATGTTTAAGGATGCTGCAAACATAATTGTGCAATTTCAAAGATATTTTTTTCTACAGTTCCTACAAGTCTGCTGTAGTTGTTGATTGCAAACAAAAGACTTATTGTTGTTGTCTAGGTGTTAACAATGAGGTGCTCACATTTTAGTAGTTAAAATATGGGCCAAAAAACCCATTATGAGAAATTAGCCTCTCAGAGGAAACACACACTGATGCACTGTCAAGTTTAGGCAAGTGGAAACAGAGGCCAACCTGGGAAGAGGGCAAGACTTTGTCTCTCTTTAAAATTATAATGTTGATGTTTTGAAATTTAGAATTGATTCTCTTCATTTAAAATGCTCCTCCACAGCTTTTAACAGACACACTTTATGTGCCAACCAGTGCTGGAAAGTTCTCAAAATCATAAAACAAAAGGGATATTCTAAAAATGTTATCACCCTTCAGCTGACAGCTTGATGGTCTTATTGGACTCCCATCTATTGTGGAGCTCATAGCTAATGATGGTTGTTTTGATGGTGACTTTGATTACAGGGAATAAAGCAAGAAAAAATTGTGAGTATGAAAAGCTGTTCAGAAGGAAATGTGTATAATGTACTGAATTAAATATTGCATGAATATAAACCTGCAGTGTGCCTGAAATCCTGAGAAGCCTGAGAGCATCAAGCTCTGTGATTAAAGCTGTGATATAACAGTTAACATAATAAGGATTACATGATAGATCTTATTTATGTGTATTGTTAAAATGCTAGGGTGCACAGAGCTCGCCATGGCTTCTGTTTCCAGTTTTCCTGCTTTTCTTTGTTTTAAAATCTTTGAAAATTGAATGTCTTAACTTGTCTGACTGTTGGTCAGACAAAACAAGCAATTTGAAGATAACAGGCTGGCTTCTGGGAAATTGTGAAAGGCATTTTTCACCTTTCTCAAGCATTTCACATTAATGACTGCTGCACCCTATCACAACTACTCCACACACAAAAGCACCAAAGATACAGAGAAACGACCACGTAAACTGCGATTTAAAAGCATTTCATGATGCAGAGTTAACAGTTAATTTAAAAAAACATGGTTATGATCATCTCAAACTGAGCAACAAGGCAAAATCTGAATAAGCATTCACTCTCCAAACTGTAGCACACTGCAGAGAAGTGATGAAACACGTGTCTTACCTTTTGAAGAGTTTTTTCTTTGACATTTGAGGTCCTGTCAGGTTTCACAGCCTGCAGCAATCATGGCACTTCTGATAGTCAGGCTCTGGTTCTCTCACTGTCTGGTTGTTCTTGAGGCACTAATGCAACAGGTCACTTGGAGACAGAAGACGAACATTGTGATTCTGCTGTTGAAAACGATAAATTGTTTCACTGCGGCGTCAAACCCCGCCATTGCTGTTTGCAAGGAATTGCAACTTACATGTTCTGTTTCTGGCCAATAAACAGCTGTCAGTTATTAGCTTCACTGTGCCAATTTGGCTAGCTTGATGAGTACGTCATGTGTTAGTGATATTCATCTCGAAATACAGACTTTCACACACGGTAATGCCTTTTGAAAGCACGGGTATCTTGCGGCATGATGTATCGAGGATACAACACATCAAAATCACGTGCCAGACACGCCTTTTTCCACCTGCGTCGAGCGCAACGTCCCCTTTCCCAGGTCGCCTATTTTGAACGTTTTATTTTGAAAGTCCCTACCGGATGTATGGGTGTACTATCGTGTCTGCAGTGATTTTGCTTGACGAATGTCAGGTCTTCCTGTTCCTACCTTTGACCATTAGAGGGCAGTGAACACTCGTGATTTTTATTTTAGACATACATAAATTACGATTATAATCAAGAAAAATGAAATAGATAGAATAGAAATGAAATAAAACAGGGATTTGTAGCGAGATATTTAATTCTTTAATCTATTTTCAGCATTATTGGCCAAGAAAGTGCATACATAAACTTAATTTGACTTTTTGTTGCCATCAAAAAACTTTCTGATCTCAGGTGGAAAATTTAGCAGCACAAGAAACCAGAGGTAGAAACATGGCACAGACGCATAAAATATATCATAAAATTCATAATTCTATATATCCAATTTTTAAACAAATTTTTTAAATTATCATTATTAAATCAGTATGCATAAGTGAAGAATATAATGTGTCATAACTAACAGTAAGTTGCCAGGCATTCATTGGGAATTAAAAATAGTAATTTAAATTCTAGATTTATATTATTTGGGTGTACGGTTGCATCTTATTTTTTCAGACATTCTGTGATGTAAAGTTTACCCCTGTTGGCGTTAACATGGGTGGAAACGGCGGCTCACCTGAGTGTATCCAAAATGAGTCCTCCAGTCGAAAGTCGCCCTCCAGTGGTCACAAATTGGAACTGCACCGCCAAATTCGTCAAGCTAGCATATAAAGATGTTTGCACGTCTGTCAAACAAACTACAGCAATGAGAAACGAACAAGTTTCCTTCAGTGAGCTTAATGTCCAACTGACAAATGTCATGTTGTGCGAGTAAAGTTGACAGGAACTGATTACATTCTTACAAGTACAGTGAGTTAATGTGGCTAAATTAGCTTAGTGATGGCGGTTGAACGGTGTATTTAATCATGTGGGGGTCACTGCCCTCTAGTGGCCAAATGACGAACTGCAGCACTAAAATTAGTAAAAGTAGCGTCAATACGGACTCAAAAGCGTGCTATCACTTCCGGTTAGCTCTTTCAAAATACAATGACCAAATAAGTCAAAGTAGCGTCAATATGGGCTTCTAAACATGCTAATACTTCCGGTGAAGGCCTTCAAAATACAGTGACCAAATGGAAGTAATAATAAAAAAAAAAAAAACTAACTACGTAAATCGTCTGTTTCTCTGTGGTACCTAGTTATTTGCTGCTAAGAATTTAGGAAATCTATAGCTGACCTTGCTAACAACTGTTTCTCTAAAGTTAGCTTAAACTCAGGGGTTTCTCACCAGGGTTTCTTTCATCAGTGTGTGAAAAGTTTAGGGTTTTATCAATATTCTCAGCTGAATGGTACTGAGAGACGGTGGATAGGCTCCATTTTGGGGCATCTTGGATGGTGTATCGTCCGATCATTCAATTATTCCATTGACACAATGAATGTTGGGTGAACAATAGCAGGTTTATTATTAAGACGAATTTTGTTATACTCAGTTTGCCTAATTAAGCTAAACTGTGGAATAAAATCAGGTTTATGTCGAGACTATCTTTTTTAGAAATCCAATACTATGAAACCATTATCATATTATTTAATCTTCTATTTAATTATTAGTTTAATATCTATATAGGGTGAGCTGTATTATATATGGTAGGCACAAGAATCTCTATCTTTATGATGTGTTCAGCACACCAAAATCAACTTTTAACAACTGCTTTGAGTGCAACATTCCTACACTTCAGCCAGATCTGAACGTTTTATTTTTGAAAGTCCCTGCCGGAAGTGCGGATATATTATCATATCTGCAATGATGTCACTTGACGAATTTAATGTCTTGCAGTTACTCGCTGCGACCACCAGAGGGCAGTAAACACTCGTCAGAATCAGCTTTATTCCCCAAGTTTTGTTTTTCGTTGCTGCCAAAATTTTGGTCTCCAAGTAGAAAATTTAGCGCTAAGCAGCACAAGAGACCAGAGGTAGGTACATGATACAATATTGGAAATATCTATACAATAGCAAAAAAACAAAAAAACAAACATCTTAAACAATTTGTATATTGATATTGTTTTGGTGTATGGTTGCGATTTTAGTTTTTAAAGATTTAAAACATTCGGTGATACAAATTTACCTCCGTCAATGCAAAGGTTTGCCACAATAACATCTTTTTTTGGTTGAATCTATATCTATAGGGCCAGAGTCTATAGTCAATGGATTAAACTGATAAACTAAGGTTTGTATTAACAGTGGGTGGGGATGGTGAGTCATCAGAGTGTATTTAAAATGAGCTCTCCAGTGAAAAGTCGCCCTCCAGTGGTCACAAACAGGAAATACAACACCACGTTCGTCGAGCTAGCATAAACAGAGAGGTGACAGCTTATGCTAGCACTTCTGTCAAATAAACTGAAGCAATGAGAAACACACAAACAAGAAATGTTATTTAATTTTCCTACACAACAAAGCTATATGAGCTTACTGATGAAGGTTGTCTATTAATGTGTTTCCGCTTCGTCACATTGACGAAGTGCAGCACCTAAATTAGTCAAAGTTGCGTCAATGTAGCGTAAAAAGCATGCCAGAACTTCCGTTGAACACTTTCAAAATACAGTGACCAAACCGAAGTAATCAGAGATGACTTAACCAAAATTATTTTGAAATTATTATTATTATTGATTGTTGTAGACGCTGTTAGATCTTAGACCCTCAGCCTCTTATGGTATCCATGGTAACCTAGTTAGTTGCTGCCAGAGCCCTAGAGATAGAATTTTAGAGATTAAAGATTCTATCTCTAGGGCTCTGGTTGCTGCTAAGAAAGTTGTTTACTAGACGATCACTGCAAATGAGAATCCATCAAAAGGGAAGATGAGCTCGCTACCAACTTTTCTAGTTTAAATATTCTTTAGGTTTTCTGTTCATCTTCTCAGCTAAATGCTTGTGGACGGCGACAGTGGATATATTTGAGAACCTCGGTCCGTGTACCATCTGATCATTCAATTATTCCATTTAATCTGGCACAATGAAATGTTGACAAAGTGGATGTTGGGCAAATTAATATTTTGACCGACGTTTACTGTTAGATGAATGTAGCTGTTTTTGTGGTCAGTTTAGAAAAGCCAGGTATCTCACACATTTTGAAAATTTAATAACATGAAACCAGCTCAAAACTGATTGTGTTTTAATAACAGTTTGTCTCACACTGCAGCACAAATAACTTCTCATTTGGAATCATTTTTAGGGAAGCACGATATTGGATTTTTGCCCACATCCAATATGCGGATATTTCAACTCATTTTGCAGATACATGCACCTATTTTCTTGCAGAGAGCATCAAGTGTCTCCTGTAGTGGAATTAACACATTATCATGCATACTCCAATATACATTAAACATACAGGTTCCCACACCATTTTCCCTGATACCTGATTCTGATACCTGAACTTTGTGTCTTGGCTGACACTAACTGGCACTAGTTGAATACTAGTTTGTTAAAAAATCATTATTATTTAACAGCTGCACACTACTATCCCTGTATGATGTGATATGATTGCTATCATTGTCTGGCCTGCCTGGGGTTAAACCATTTGTAAATCATTAACAAATGAGAAATGAGAACAGAGAATAAATGCCATGGAACATGACTTCAACACTCTTGGGGGTTAAAATAGGAGCCTACATGATTACTGCTGAGAAGTAACGGGGTCCCGTTTCGGGATTTATAATTTACACGGTATTGGATTGGTGCACTGATACTGGTATCAGTATTGGAACAATCCTACCAAATATGCAAAACTTTTCAAAATCTACACATTCACAAGGCAAAACTTCAAAACTCTCATGACAGGTTTTCACTGGTGCCTCTTTCTCTCTGTTCTTCACAAATTCATCGTAATGATCCTGATGACTGATCTTAAGATGGGCAGTTAAATTAGAAGTGTTAAAGGAAAGTATATGGCTCCTACTCACCTGACTGGTGCTGAACAGTTGTTCAACGAGAACCTTTGCTGTCTGTTTCAGACACTTCAAAAAACCTCCACACCACAGACACACTCTTATCACATGTGCACAGTTAAAGTGGCATCTTATCACACTGTTATAACAGCAGAAATGATCCTTTTGGGACAATACTGATATTTCATCTTAAAGCCTTTTATTGCCCAATAACAATGATCGATATTATTGTACCTCCTCTAATATTTATAGAGAAATGTATTAAATTTAAGGGTGGGTTTTATGTATGCATGTGATTCTGCGACTCAATCTAATGATGGTTTCTCTTGTCTTTTTATTTAAGGGCTGATTCGTTTGCAAGAGTTGATCAAAGCTCCATCCAGATACAGCATTAAAATCAAGATCCGCCAGCTGCCAACAGGAAGTAAAGACGCCCGTCCTCTGTTGAAAGAGATGAAGAAGGGGAAGGAGTTCTATGTCATCTTTGACTGCTCCTACCAAACATCAGCTGATGTCCTCAAGCAGGTGAATAACACAAACATCAGCCAAGCAGCCTGAAGTCTACACTGGGCAGAGGTCATTGTCCTCTGGGTTTAGTTCATAACTTCATATTCTGACAGAAATCCAATTAGACTTTTTCAGCGCAGAATAGTCTCTGTGTTATTTTGGTGTTTCTTCTGCGTTGCTTTTGGTTTAATATTCACTATGTGCAAGATTAGTCAAATTCTATCCCCTTCAGAAATCCTATGTTCACTTCCAAATCCAAGCAGAGCCTATTTTCGAGCCAGACATACACATTTAGAACCAAAAGCTGCACAGAAGATTAATTGGAAACACTACGCTAACATGAGCAAATTGTGACATATACTCACTTCTTTATGCAAACCGTGCGTGCAAACAATACAAAGTGAGGCAATTCAGAAAATAGACACAATGTGTAATTTACAAGAATCCCTGGGCACAGATATGGTTGGATAGCGTTAAGGGAAAGAAAAGATTATTTATCCTGGCTGGGGCAGAACTCTGGTGTGAATGCACTAACTGAATCACTCCTTCATCTCTCATCCTGTTTAGATCTTATCCATGGGGATGATGACTGAATATTACCACTTCTTCTTCACCACACTGGTAAGAAAACTGTTACTTCCACATGTGATCCACATTTCTGCATCTCAAGAACACACAAAGGTTGTTTTGTTTAATGAATGCGCAGAGGAACTTTGACTCTTGATGTTTCCTTTTGATTGAAAAATCTGATGGATACGTACGCTGGTAACGTGCCACATAATTACACACTGTTCCATTGTCTTAATTAAGTGTCCTTTTATCCTACTCAAGCTTAGATGTGTGTATCCACCTCGAGATTCTGTTATGCAAAGATTATGCAGATGAACTCAAACATCTGTGGTTTGTTTTATAATAAGATTGCTGGATGTTTTCAGTGCCCTTGGCATAATTCCATGGTATTATACCTTATATTGTTCCGCTGTTTTAATCAAATGTCCCTTTACCCTTGCTGAGTAAAGTCACGTCTACTTTTGGGCACTTTTACGCAGAATCACATTAATTCTGCACCGATGGTGTTGTGGCACTTCTACAGGACCTGTTCGCCCTCGACCTGGAGCCGTATCGCTACAGTGGGGTCAACATGACGGGCTTCAGACTCCTCAACATAGACAGCCCTCAGGTGGCCTCGGTGGTGGAGCGGTGGGCCATGGAGAGACTGCAGGCTCCCTCCAAAGCCGAGACTGGAATGATGGAGGGGATGATGACAGTGAGTTCACCTTTACCGTCCTCCTGTCACTACTTATGTTAACACTAAACACTAGCTTTAAGTCTTCGCATTTTCATGAGTTTCGCGGCTACAATAGGTTCTCCTGCTCCTGCACGCTTGGCATGGAAAGGTGAGGCGAGTTGGTAGCAATCTCCAAGCTCACTGCTAGATGCCACTGAATCCTATGCACAGGGTCTTCAAAAGTGTGTCCTCTCACATGGTATTGTGATTGTTCACACGCTGTAAACCAGAAACTTTCCTTTTTCTCTCAGTAAGGGACCCTTGATGCGTGAGTGATGCATACTCGACAAAAATATAAATGCAACACTTTAATGAGTGGACTATTCACGATGAAAGACCACTTTAAAATGTGCAGTTTGATTTTTTAAATAAAACATTTATAAAGTACTGAACTATGGCTGTTTGACATATGGTGACAGTGAAGTCGTGACCCGCCCTACTCTGCCTCTGATTGCCTTGTACTCAAAAATATTATACATGGAGCTATGAAGCCTTTTTTGAAAGTATTTTTATAGTCATAATTTAAATTAATCTAAAAACTTCGCACACACACGCCCCCTGGTGGAGTGCCCTGGACCCCTGTTTGAGAACTGCTGCCAGTAGCAACATGTTCAACAGGTCACTGGAAGCTCATTAATTCTATATAAAGCTAAACGATAAATAGAAAATATATGGACGGTCTACGAGCTTGTCAGCTGAGAAAAGTTGGCCACAGATTAAAACAGTTGATTGTCATAAGGTTGTCAGTCATCGGCCCATTTAATTTCCACACTGTGCTTCCTATTGATTTGATTTTGTAGATGTGATGAGATCAATTTGATGACTCATAAAAGCTTCCCAGTTCTTAACATTTTTTGAAAGGGTGAAGGAATGAATATAACTTGCAATACTTGTTTCAGTCAGAGGTAAACCAGTCAAATTGAACTCACGTTTGGCCAAAAACGTTACTTTAATATGAAACAAGGTCATTGCAGAAATCCAGACATAATTCACTGACAGATTATATGTAAATATATATAAAGCTGCACAAGACCTTAACGCAGATTTAGTCAGAGTTCCTCATCGCCTACACTTAAGTTCAGCAATCCACCATGTTGCTTTCTGATTGTGTGTACAATCAGAAAGGTACTTTAAATAAAATTGCTCACCAGATTGCGCTCACCGTGGCAGGGTGTGGGTGCCTGTTTGATTGCTCTCCATGTAGTTTGTAAAACTAGCGCTGCAGTTTTTGGGGTGTGCTTTTAGGAACCACATGGCGCTGTGTGCATCAACAGTCCTGATGTGATAAGTGCACGACGTGATTTGTGTTCCCCGCTGATGGATGATGACTGCCGTGTTTCTCTTTCAGACGGAAGCGGCTCTGATGTACGACGCCGTCTACATGGTGGCTGCCGCCTCGCAACGCGCCTCCCAGATCACTGTCAGCTCCCTTCAGTGCCACCGACACAAACCCTGGCGCTTTGGATCACGCTTCATGAACATGCTCAAAGACGTGAGTTTGGTTTATGAATGTGTGACACCCACCCCTCTTCCTCCACCCATCCATCCAACCGTTTCACAGCCTGCTGCCTCGATCTCATTTCCTCGGGTGCAGGAGCAGAAACAATAGAGTTAGGGGATGTGATGGACGAGGAACATGTGTGTGACGATTACACTGAAACTAATTTTTCTGAGGAGATGAGGATTGACGTCATGTGCTGCATGTTGGAGGTTTCTTAGATTAGTGGGCTGTCAGATGAAGTACTGATAAAGAGCTGCAGCTCTTTATATGGATGGAACAAGATAAGAACTAAATCAATTTAAAATATATCAGTTTTAGCAAAAATTTCACTTCATATCTGCATTGTTTTCAGTTTGAGGGATGCCATAGTATGTGTCCTGGTGATTGAAAGTGAAAAAGTATGAAATTCTGCATGAACTATTGATCTGACAGCAGACAGAGCAGGAACACAATGAGACAGAAGCACATTTAAAAACAAACACTGACACTTTGGAAAAAACACAGTTCGTCCAGTGGACATGATGCCAGATTAATTGTGGCGGTGGACTTTCTCAGCTCTGCTAAGATATATTATTTGAATTTGATAGGCTCTCTTGTTATATTGCACTCTCTAATTAGATGTTTCTTTGACGAATGAGCTTTTCAATTAAGAGTGGGGACAGAATATTGAAGGATACAGGAGATGCCAGAGAGCCCAGAGAGCGGAGGGAGTAAATAAAGAACTTTTTAGGCTTGTGATCAGCATTTTTGCTTAAACACGCGGAGGTATAAAATATGAGCTTCTTGTCCATTGGTGATTAACAGCGTATTGTTCTGCGTTCTGTCTTCTGTTCGATAAACATTACGTCCTATATCTTCTCAAGCATTGTTTTGTATGACAGGGCATTAATTTAAAGGGACCATACTGGTGCGTTTATTACAAATCGCTTGCACCGAAAACTACCAGACAATATTTTCCAAACACTTACCATATATTTTTCTGTCAGCAATCAGTGTAAAGGCTCAGCACAAACACAAAACAGGCAGGCAACTGACAGAACATGGCCAGTATGTATACTGAGGAGGCTGATTAGGAGAACGGGGGGCAGGTGTGTGGGCAGGTGGAGGTCTGCTGTCTGGGGAAAAGTGGGGAGAGCTGAGGACAACAGCTGGAGGGTGAAGCACAGACATATATACGTAGATGCTGCATTGATTGCTGCGATATATCAGTGTTGCCACCATAGTGGACTGAGCAAGACTGGCCTGTGAATAAATACCACAGATGTATAATAGAACCTAAACATCGCATCGCCGCTCAGCCTTGCTTCCAGTGGCCACTCACGGTATTGCAGCCAAAAGTCCCCTTGTGACCCAAAAAGCATTTCTCCCATGAGCCACCATTATAAAAGAGACGTCTCTGAAACTGTTGGCAAACACCAAGCTCAATTTTGACTCTTTCAATGATGATTTTTTGATCTATGAAATGTAAAGTTTATGGGCTGAGTGGGAACGTTCAAACACAACAGCACTGCAAACTTGGCGTATGCGCCAGGCAAGCAATTCTCATTGAAGCGAATGGGCGCCATCTTTGCAACCAGTATCCAGTTCATAATAATAGATCCATGACAAATACACTGCTGTTTTCTGGATAAAAGTACTATAATCTTTGCATTTCTCGCCCGATTTCAATGAGTCATGTTGTATTCAAGGGTTCACAGTATACATGGAGTAAGTTTTCTGAACCCTTACATATAAAAATGACTCACTGAAACTGACTGAGAGATGTAAACATTATAGTTTTTTTTAATCCAGAAAAAATGCACCTGGTTACTTGTACTTGGTTACAGGCCAATCTTTCCCTGTCCAGTACTGCAGCAACACTGACGTGTGATCAAAAGGCCAATGAATATATGTACTATATACGTCTATTGGACAAATGTACAGCAGCATCTGAAATGACGGGGGAGGTTAGTGGCAGGCAACCAGACAAAACAGTGAAACTGATAGTTAGTACTGGTAGAAACCATGACAATTTGTGTCCATTAATTTTATCAATGTGTAAAAATAAACATCCTGCGTATGTTTATCGGTTACCGTTGCCTGATAATTCAGCTGAGAGTTAACACACCTGCCAAGTCTCATTTCTTTATACCCATGAGACTCAGGCTTTCGTGTATCCGCTGACATCTCACACCATCAAAGAAAAGAAAAGTTGTGCGTTGTAGTGTAGCTCGGTGACAAAGCACTGACTTTGTTTTCAGTATTTCTGAGAGTATTTTTTATTTGGCGAGATCATAGTGAGTGATATTGTCAGCGGAGGAATTTTGGGGTGTCTGCTGCTCTCGAGTGTTTTGTGCTGTCGCTGAGAGTGGTGTGTTGTTCCTGCCAAAGCTTGACTTGACAATTTTTGAACTTTTTTTTAAATATATGTTTGTATTTTACAATGAGGTACGTGGATTTTCTCTGTTTCTCTTACAATCTGCTCGACAGGTACGACTGATTTGAAAAGTCTGCACTACATTACCACACAATAATCATGAAACATTTGAAAATTAGACATCATGTTCACTGTGGCGGACCCGTATAGCGAGTTATTTTCTCTCTGCAGTTTCTCCAAGGTGTATTTGATACCGAGTACAGCGGCTGCATAGGTGGTGGAAGATACATACAAAAATAAATCACTGCGGTACAATTGGAAAATTATCAGCAGTAGAATAGTATAGAAAATTTAAGTTAAATTGCTTAAAACATTCAAAATACTGATATGGTTCTGTGTGATTGCATTTTATAGTTGTGCTATCTGAAGTGGCCTTCAGCAAGACACTGAATCCAGGGGTGCTGCTCTGTAGCTCAGCCTGCACTCTGCTCGCGTGGGGGAGGGACAGCAAAAAGACAATTTCCCCTGCAGGAATCAATGCTGTATCACATATTTAATGCTAAAAGTTGAGTTCTGCAAGAAGAAAGTTTTATTAAGAACCCCCCAGCTCAAGAAAATTAGGTTCAGCTTTGTGCACTTGGACTGTTTACCTAAATTTACCGATCCGCATACAGAGCATGTTTGTCAATGAAGGTGGTGTATAGAGGCCTGAGGGAGGACTGGAAAAAGCAAATGAGTTTTTCTCACTATGATGTCTGTTCATTATGTTCATGGATGTTCAGCAAGATTTCAGTCAGTGGTGTGTCTGAATCTCATTCTTATCCTTTTTATCTTCTGGATTCTCCAATCCGAGAAGATCCATGTCCCCACTACATGTACAGTAATGACACCAACACATGGTCGAGACAGAGACACTTTTGATTGGTGAGGATTTAAAACAGAGACTTAATGACAGGAATAAATCTGGACTTAGGGGTCAAGTAAATCTCACAGATGTGTGCAATGAGACTGTGTGAAGCGGTCTAATCAAAGAGCAACTTCATCAAATGATACTCTGTAACCTTCTATAGATGCAAAAAGATCTTTGCATTAGAAACTGGCATCAGAAACTTTACGAAGGGGATAACATCCCTCGTGATGTCACCAAGTTTAATCTTGAATCTTGTGTGGGCGACGTTGCCACGTGCCACGGCCAGTAGAATTATTTCCACTTACAAACGGACTGATGTAAGTTTCTGTTTAAAGGCTGTAAGAACAGGATGATGAAACACAAAGGCACAGTGTTGTTTGGCATCTGTAATTGATTTTTAACAAAAAAAAATCCTCCAGACACCTCAAAACCCACTTAAACATTCAGATACTTTCAGTATATGTGGCGGCTGGAGCTTTTGCCAGCACCATGTGGTCAGTGGCAAGTGGTTTGCGTCCCTCCAAGTGCCCCAAAAAATAAACAAGACAGCACAGCTCTTGTATCATTTATTTCCCAGACGTGTTTGTTTATTATTTCCGACTTCTGTTCACTGAAAAAACCCAACAGTTATGTCCTTTTTCAAACATAGTAACAGTTTATTACTGTTTACACTTACTCACAATAATCCACAGGCCTTGTTGTGATCACTTTCACTGAGAAATACTTTTTTTTCCCCCAAGAAGATCAACCAACTGTCTTGTGTTTGTGCTGAAGGAATAAACTTGTATAGATTATCACAAGTAACCCAGTTTTTCCGTGATGATATGCAAATGAGGGAGCAGCAGGATGCTTTTGTTTCCGGAGTTGGAGATTTTTCCATCAAAGTGTGATGAGACTATTTCTCATTTAGGTGTAATGCAGCAGCCTCAGATAGGAATGTGGAGCTCTGCCTTCCTCACGTGTTTCTAAAACCCAGTTCAGACCAAAGATTCTCGACAAGACAAAACCATTTTAGAACATTGCGGGGAAAAGTTGCAGGGGTGTGAACTCACTCAAGCTCAACCAGTGGCTGGTTGTGGAACATAAGGCACATCGCTTGTTTCAGCAGCAAAGCAGCTCATAGCCAAGTCAGCAATCAAGTCAGTTGTAATTTCAGAGCTTTGGACAGAGGAAAGAGAGAATCACCTCATCAGTTTGTTTGAAGAACAGCCGTGTCTGAATGCTGCAAGGCTTTAGAATATAGATAGAATCAGGTGTTGTGGCGATTAGCAGCATGGTTGTGCAGCTTTCTAGGGGACATAATCGGAAAATAATGTTTTATTTCTCTGATTCAGTGGCTTACTCGCTCAGCGCTCCTTCACCTTATTCAGGTCCCACCTTGCTCAACCACAGCTGCGCTCAGATGTAAAAGTCTCAGGTATAGTGAGCAAACATGGCTGAACCAAATCTAATTGACATCACTGTTACAACAAATACAAATAATGTTATTATTATGTATGTATAACATGTATATTATAATTATATTTTCTAGTAGAGTAAAAGCAAAATATTTCACAAGTATACTTTGGCTTTTACAGCGCATTTTGTCTAAGAATTCAAATTAAATGCCTCGACACAATCTGTCAAATCAGATTATATTGTAGCCGATATTACAACAACTAATATACATTGATATGATTAAATGTATAGCTCTGATAGGCAATATCTTTCTATAGATTTTTGGAATTTGTCATTTATCCCTACTAGAAATGCAGCTGCAGGAAATAACTCTATCAGTAGTCATTCCTATTTTAAGACGCTCCAAATCATATTCAGCGGGGGAAAAAACACCTGAACTGCCGACAGTTAGAGCTGAAGTACAGAGAGTCATGACGGAGATGATACAACATCTCGTCTAGTTGTGTTGGTGTAAACTTGCAGGTTTTCAGACCTTTGC
This sequence comes from Lutjanus campechanus, assembly GCA_027495735.1. Taxonomy (NCBI): domain Eukaryota; kingdom Metazoa; phylum Chordata; class Actinopteri; order Lutjaniformes; family Lutjanidae; genus Lutjanus; species Lutjanus campechanus. Next base: position 14,669 of record JAJHUR010139472.1, read on the forward strand.
AGAATGGCGCATTGTAAATAGTTGTAAGTTTCAGCTCATCTCGTTGTTAATCTTTTGCTGAACTGGGATGAAGGTTTGATATGTGAGGACTGTGTTTGGGGTGAACTGTCCCTTTAATTATGTTTTCAGTACACTTTTATTCATAGCCAGACAAATTAAAGTTTATGAAATGCCATGGGGTGACCATTGGCAAATTTATAGTCGGCGTATTGATTCGTAGATATTCCACCTTCTCATAACAAAACTGACTTGTGAGCTCCTTCCATCAGCGCAGATTTGAGATGCAGCTCATTTCTCTGAAGCCCTCTGTAATAGAGATTTAACCTGACTGTTATTCAGCTGAGCTCACTTCATTATCAGCTGCATTCAAATATCTCTGAGCTCTGCTGCCCGCCCGCTGCTCTCTGCTCAGACAGAGGCCATGCCTGCCCGCTCTGTTTACATCACCGTCCACCATGTTCAGTCACTTAATATTTCCATTGAGGATCCAGCCAATGCAAAAATGCCCATTAAGATGCAGTTAGCCTTTGTCAGTGTTCTTTTCTTAATATAGCACTCATCAATTATTCATCCTTTAAGAATTGTTTTCATTTTCCAGGCCTCTGCTTGACTTTGCATTTATGTATATGACAATAAAAACTGAGAGATTTGTTGGTTTTTGTTTTCTGCTCTCTCTTTGCCACAGGCACAATGGAATGGCTTGACGGGACAAATCATTATAAACAAGACGGACGGCCTGCGGAAAGAATTTGATTTAGATGTCATCAGCCTAAAGGAAGATGGCTTGGAGAAGGTGAACTATCTGACCTGTGTCTATACTGTTACTACAGGCGGGTTTTGTGTAAGCAGAGCTGAACGGAGTAGGAAAATAGAGACAAACATGGCCACTGCTGTGAACTATACCCTCCTTTTTTTTCTAAGGTTGTAGAAAATGACTTGTTTGTGAAACATGTGGTATAGTATCTTGAATTCTGGTGTCCTAATTTCACCTACAACTTTTTAAACGCAAAGTTCTTGCAAATAGTTGTAGCTGTCATTTTAGGTACGCTGACAGTGCTGCTCTCCATTTTATCATCAACTTGCATATCTGTTAATGACAGATTTTTTCACTACAACACTATAGAATTGTTTTTTAGTTATATCCGTTGAATAGGGCTGTACCCAATGTGTCTTTATTACATTAGAACAAATGAATGAATATAAGGAGAGCAAACACTTTATGAACCACTGTGAAAATGTTGGTTTTAAAGGCTGAACACATACAAATATGTTGTGAATTTTGAAAATGATTTAATCTAGATGTAATCTTGACGTTTGGGCTCTGGAGTTATTGGAAATGTTTGGATCACACAAGTTGCAAACAATCCTACACAGCAACCACTGGACTCTAGTTCTACAAATAGTATAATACTAACAACATTAGTGCAGTCTAATCTTTATCTGCAACTGTGCAGAAATACAGGATTTAGGCATGCAAACAAAAGCTGCACAGCACTTGAAAGTTGATATAGAATTCAAATGTCAATGTTATGAACAAAGCTTTGAAGATTCAAAGTATTCGAAACAGCCCTGCAGTTGTCCGTTAAGATTGAAATTAAAATGAAATAAAAGCTGTAACTACAGGAGTTATTATTTTCCACACCTTGTCTTGGACCCAGCATTCACCATCATTGTTTGTTGTTTTGTTTTTTTTCTTTAAGTTCAGGGCACTGTCATTAAAATACTTTCTCTTTATTATTTCTGCAAGACAATCGCGGGCAACAACCGCCTGAATAAAGTGTGGAAAAAGGTCTGTACTTTAGCTGCCTTGGCAGTCTAAAGGAATATTGACACTGTTTATTGATTTACTCTTCCTGCTGCCCTCTGTGATGTCTCCCCTTAAAAAAAGAAGACATACGTTCTTGGCTCTGATGGGAAGTAGGCTTGGGTGGTATCAAGGTATTACGGTATTTAGAAATCGCAAAGGTATGATTTTCAATACCGTCATTGTGAATAAATTTATCTAAAACATACTTTAGAAGGTGCACCTGTTTTTTGTTGATGTAAACTAAAATAAATAATAATAATAATTGAAAAATAGCCAACTGAATAATTATTTGCAGGTAGAAAAGAAATAATTGGCTGGTCATTTCTGCTATAGATCTCCTAGCTAATCAGTTAATGACTACACATGAAAATATCACAATATTACCACATATAACTTTTTCTTGAGATCTTCTTCCAACTACAAAAGTAATTTATTAGCCACATGATTTTATTCACTTGCCAGTCTGCCACTATCACCTGCACATAATTTCTGTTTAGCCCACTGATGTGTTACTATCCACTGTGGCAAAGTGTCACCAGGTCCTCCAACAAGACTATCTGGTGATATGTCTGGAAGGGAGGAAGGTGTGACTAAATAGATACCGCCCAAGCCTAGTGGGATGAAATTTCAAGTTTTGTAAGATAGCGTGTTTTACGTTCTTTTCCTTTTCCCCCATCTCCCATTCTCTCATTTCTGATTGTTCTTCCCTTGTTATTTTTCTGCTTCCTAGTGCTGGTTTCTTCTCCCTTCTTTGCATTCATTAGCTTGATCAGTATGAAGGTGACTCAGGCAACTATGAATCTAAACTAAACTAAACTATGAATCTTGAATGTCCAGTCAGGGTGCTTATTTGGATATTTTATTCTTCACAGATTGGCGTGTGGAACTCCCAAACAGGCCTTAATTTAACAGAAAACAACAAGGACTCATCAACAAATGTAACCGACTCGATGGCCAATAGGACCCTCATTGTCACAACTATTCTGGTATGAGTAGAAGTAAAATCATGATCAGGCAGCATTTAGTCAGGAATGTCTTGATAAAACTAATGAAGTCTGTACTGTGCCTTATTCCAGGAAAATCCTTACGTCATGTATAAGAAATCTGATAAGCCACTGTATGGAAATGATCGCTTTGAGGGCTACTGCCTGGACCTGCTCAAAGAGCTCTCCAACATTTTGGGCTTCTCCTATGAGGTAAAACTGGTGTCTGATGGCAAATATGGAGCTCAGAATGACAAGGGGGAGTGGAACGGTATGGTGCGAGAACTGATCGACCATGTGAGTATCAATCTGTATCAAAAATGAGACAATATCCGAGTGATCAACAGCATCATCTGTCTTTAACTGTGGCTCTGCTTGATGTTTCCGTTCCGTACTAGGTGGCTGATCTTGCCGTGGCCCCTCTCACCATCACATATGTGAGGGAAAAGGTGATAGATTTCTCTAAGCCCTTCATGACGCTGGGGATCAGCATCCTCTACCACAAACCCAACGGCACCAATCCAGGAGTATTCTCCTTCCTCAACCCACTGTCTCCTGATATCTGGATGTATGTGCTGCTGGCGTGCCTTGGTGTCAGCTGTGTGCTCTTTGTTATAGCCAGGTAAACAGACACGTAAAGAAAAAACTGAAACAGTTTGCTCAGGTTCATAGAAGTTACACCAAAAACATTTTACCAGGCTTGACTAAATAGGACACCTAGCAGCATGAATGCACTCACTACAAGTTAAACTTATTCCCTGCATGCAGTAGTCCATTCAGATTTATGAATAGTTAACCATTGATGTGTCCTTGGTCAGAATTAAATCAGAATAATTTTGGCTGGTGCTGAAATTAATCAGAATGTTAGCAAAATCACAGTAGGACCAAGTGCAATATCCAAATCGCAAGAGCTGCTGTCTTTTTGATAGAGGTAAAATGCGTCACAACATACCATTCTGGGGCTATTGAGATGCCTGGTCGTACTAATACCTCATACATAATATTCAGGAACTTTTTTATACAGATCCCAGCAAAAATCGCATCATGATCATTTATATATTTTCCTTAGTGAGAATGACATGCAATATATACATATACATATTATTCAGCCCTAATTTCTTACCTGTTTGCATTTTGTCTTAAACATGAGCTGGAAAAGTAATGCAGGCTGTAATGAGTAAATATGAGCTGTTGATCAATGCATAGTTGTCGTTTAATCCAAATACTGTTTAGGACAGCTGCTGGACCAGTAGAAGACAGCAATGAAAATATGGAAGAAAGGTCCACACACTGTAGCTCCCTTAAGTGCAGTTTATTGGCACATCCACAAGTGTATTTCTGAGCTACTGTTCTTTAATTTAAGAGCAAGTTAAGAGCAATAGCTTAATGTCACTTGTGGATGTGCCAATAAATTGCACTTACGGGAGCTACAGTGCGCTGACCTTTTTCCATAATTTCATGTATGTGAGCTGATACTACAGACATAAATATGGTATCATCTTGTCATCATTAAGTTTTTTTTAATATTATTTTAATTCTGGCTGTTAAATTCTTCACCTTCAGGTTCACTCCCTATGAGTGGTACAACCCTCACCCCTGCAACCCAGACTCAGATGTGGTGGAAAACAACTTCACGCTAATAAACAGTGTCTGGTTTGGAGTTGGAGCACTTATGCAGCAAGGTACTGCAAATATAACTGCATTTATTATATTTATGCTGTAATCACATCTCGCACAAAGTTTTAGAAGTTTCAATGACCTTCCTGCAAAGAATAATGTTCCAGGTGTAGAATAAAGGTAGTTGGTGTCCATACTGTTGTCATCATTGTCTCACAGCGCATTTGTTCTGTTGAATTCATAATGTTCCTTGTGTTGTTATCTTACAGGATCCGAGCTGATGCCTAAGGCACTCTCTACAAGGATAGTTGGTGGAATATGGTGGTTCTTTACGTTGATCATAATCTCCTCATACACTGCCAACTTGGCTGCCTTCCTCACCGTGGAGAGAATGGACTCACCTATCGACTCTGCAGATGACTTGGCCAAGCAAACCAAAATAGAGTACGGTGCCGTAAGAGATGGCTCCACCATGACGTTTTTTAAGGTAAACTTCTTTCCACTGTACAGTAAATGGGAAAACTAACTGTACACTAATGGGGGGACGGATGAAAACAAGAACACCACTTTTGATTTTAATTAGCCCGACAAGTTTCACCCTGAAGCCATCAGCGCTCAGTCAGTACAGTAACATGACAAGCTGTCTGATGGGTTGGCAGAAAATGGAGGTTAAAGGTTAGTATCTTATAAAGTTCCTCATAAATGCAGCTAAATTTAAAAAAACTGTGGGCAATTTTTCCATAAAGGGATTTATTGTTTTGCCTGTAGCACAGCAACCAGTTTATCTGAATGTGCAGAGAAAATAGAATGAACACTTAACATCCCATCTCCGGCTGTGCATCAGGATGACTGCTCCAGTCGGCAGATAGTCTCCAAATACTGTCTGAATTGAAATATTAGAAACAAGGACAAACCATGTTTCAACCACACAGGAACATGTATCAACATTATCTGCTTTGTGTTGTTGTTCGCTGTGTTGACCATCGAGATGCATTGTTTTAACCTTCCATAAATCCTGACTCTGATTCAACAGAAATCTAAGATCTCAACTTACGAGAAAATGTGGGCGTTCATGAGCAGCAGGAAAAACACGGCTTTGGTGAAGAACAACCGGGAGGGGATTCAGAGGGTTCTAACCACAGACTACGCTCTCCTGATGGAGTCGACCAGCATCGAGTACATCAGCCAGCGTAATTGCAACCTCACACAGATTGGTGGCTTGATAGATTCAAAGGGCTATGGAGTGGGAACCCCGATTGGTAAGAGAGATGAGTAACAAACTACACAGTAAACTGACCCTTCCGAAGTCCTGCCCTGTTCGGTATTTCGGTCAACTTTCTCCTGTCCTGTTTCTTCTACTTAGATATGCACATTTTAATGAATTTCCCCTTGGGGATTGATATGCTATGTGCTAGTCTTAAAAATGTTGAAAAGAAAACAACATTTTGAGGATCACATCTTAAGTTAGCTAATGTTAGCAAAATGCCAACTAACTGTCCAGCTAACGTACATAAATCATTAAATAGCTCGTCACATCTGATAGCTAATGTTAGCAAAACACTAGCTTACTGGTTAGCTCAGGGGTCTTCAACCTGCAGCTCTGGAGCTCCATGTGACTCTGTTTTTCCCCTCTCCCTGTGGCTTTGACAAAAAGTTAAATTGAAATTAATAATAGCTGTTATTTTTACATTTTAATTTTCACTTATCATTGTTTTCGAGGCCTAAAGTGATTCTTACATTCTCCATTTGGAAAAATGTGTAGTGTGTACACTAAAAAAAAAAAAAGTTTATGCGCCTACATATACAGCTTAGCAGCTTTTCCTCTAAATTTGGTCAGTGGCTAGTCTTACGTCTCCCTAGGCTAGCCATGGTTGCCAAATCCAAAAAAAGAAAAGTCTCAGCGGAAAATTGACAACTTGCGGCTTCGGACAGATTTTTTTCTTTATTGGTCAAAAATGGCTCTATGGATAGTAAAGGTTACTGACCTCTGAGCTACATTATCTACATAAATCATTAGCTAGCAGGTTAGCCAGCATTTTGCTAATATTAACTGACATAAGATGTGACTATATACTGTATATTTCACCCTACAGCATCTTTTAACCAGCTTCAAAATAAACACAAACACCTTACAACATACATACAACATAGAACTCAACATAAACAAACCTAGTGCATAGCACATCTAAGTAAAGGAAACAGGAAAGGAGACAGTTGTCTTAAGTTCCACTGGGCACCAAGCTTGCTCAACTCTTATTGGAGTCCAGAGCAAAAAACGGGCAGGATTTAGCAAGGGTCAATTACAAACGATCAAAGTTCCCTATCTGTCTACGAAACAACAAACCCAAAGGTGTTGTTACCGGTAATGGCAGTAATAATGGTTTTCATCCCGCTGCTGTTTCCCTTCTGTAGGCTCCCCTTACAGAGACAAGGTCACCATCGCCATCTTGCAGCTTCAAGAGGAGGGAAAGTTGCACATGATGAAGGAGAAATGGTGGAGAGGGAACGGCTGCCCAGAGGAGGACAGCAAAGAGGCCAGCGCTTTGGGCGTGGAGAACATAGGGGGATTTTTATTGTGCTGGCAGCCGGACTTGTCCTCTCAGTTTTTGTAGCAATTGGAGAGTTTATTTACAAATCCAGAAAAAACTTGGACATCGAGGAGGTGAGTGTTGGTCAGTGCGAATGGCACAACAAGTATTAACACACGAGGGGACTCAACCGAAGACTGTTATGAACCTACTACACTTTTATCATTGTTGTCTTCAGAGGACTACAGTATTCACTGGGCCAACAAAAATTTTAAGTCTGAATGTGTTGAACTGCATTGTTACAATCAAAACAGAAATACTTTTTAAAGCAGAGTTTTAGTGTTTTCAGTAGTTTTGATGTAGAGCACATGAACATTTTAGTCTTAATTGGAAGATTACATCTGAACCCCTTTTTATGATGACATATGGTTGTTGACTTCTGACATCATGAAACTTGACCATTTTGGCCTTGCTGTTTTGTTTTGTTTTTTTGCAAAAAACTGTAACATTGTAAAATTGTTTTGTGTGAAAACAAATGTCATTGTCATGCCATGATATTGTGGATGGTAAGTGGTATCCTCGGAGGCATGTTTGCCAGGTTAATTTCAACAGCTGCAGTAGGTCTGAGAGTATTCTGTTATGAACTGTTTGCCATTTTCATATTTATAGCGCACAGAAACTTTGACATAACAACACTACTTCTTACCACTTTTGTATGTACTCATGTATTTCAAAAAATCTTGATTTATTCAATTATGGTTGTGTCCAATTTGTTTTATGAATGAGTGCTCCCTCAAGATTTTATTCAAGTTGCTTGACACTCAGGCCATCACTTGCTTACTGTCTATACTTTTTTTTTTTTTTTTTGCTTTTTGTATCATATGAAGTCCATAAACATGCATGTATAAGTTTCGTCATGTTGGAATTGTTTCAGAATGACTAAAGTTATGTGAGAACATTACATCCTTTAACCTTTTATTTCTGGTTGTCTGGTTTTGATTGCTCCCTTCATCCACACACACGCACAACCTTTTCCTTTACTGGATGGAGACATTGTCACAAGCTTTTGATTTCATCCACCAAACTTTTCGGTTACAAGAAGAAGATCCAAGATCTTGTAAAACTAGTATGTCTTTCAAAACGTGGCTGTCCCATTCTACATGTTTTTTTTAAATTGTTGTGATACTTTTGAGTTTTCTTTCAATCTTTTGCTTTGGTCAGTTCTAGGGAACAATTTGCATGAAACAGTTCTCTCATGTTATCAGAGGTTTGGAGTAAACTCAGATTTGTTTGTTATTGTTGTTTGCCTGAACCACAGAAAACCTACTTTATTGCACATATTATTTTTATATGCTTACATACAACACTGTGTATCACCAGTGTCTTATTTTGGGCATGTACAGATGTTGCTTGCATTCAGCCTAACGAACTGTTATGCAAATGTAAATCAGTGGATCCACTAAAAACGGTTTACCAATACACACAATGTAAAGCAACCAGTTACACGACAGAGATGGCCTGGATTCAATGTTAAAGGGACATTTCACCCCAAAATCAAAGATACACTTTTTCCTCTTACTTTTACTGCTATTTATCTGGAATTTTTTGGTGTTTTGTCGATATTGGCTGTAGAGATGTAAGGTTTCTCTCAAATATAATGGAACTAGATGGCTCTCAGCTTGTGGTGCTGCAAGTGTCAAAAAATACAATTGAAAAGCTCAAAAAAATCATGACCCATTATGAGCAGTTTCATGTATTTTCTTTGTACCAAACACCAACTGAATCACCACACAGAAGAAATCATGAATCTACTCATGGACGCGAGGCTCATGCAGATGAAAACATTGCATGAAAACATTAGTTGCTCCCTCCTCGGCTGCGCTGTAACCTCTGTAACCTCATGAGCAGATGCATGCTTCCTTCTGTACAGTGATTCAGTTTGCGGGTGTAGTTCAATAGAAAGAAAATGGGCCTTAGGTTTTAGATACAACAGATTTTGTGTTTGATGAGGTTGATATGTGTGTTCAGTAGAAAGAAAATAATTCCTACATGAAACTGCTCACAACATGGCATGTGGATTATTGTGGGTAACAGGGTCATGAATTCCGAAAAGAGACATTGATGTTGAGTTTTTCAGATGCATTTTTCTGGTGCTTTGAACACCACAAGCCGAGTGCCATCTAGGTCCATTATATTCAAGAAATGGCAGCGATCTCTGCAGCTGATATCTCTGAAACTTGGCAACTCACACCAAAATAATCTGGGTGGATAAATATGTATTTTTGACTGTGTCCCTGAATCACCTCCTCTCTTTGCCTGCCCGCAGCTCTGATCAGGCCCATATTCACCTCACTCAGGCTTAGGATTGTAAATAACATCCTCATTAGGTAGTGGATTATAAACACATAGTAAACACTCCTGGTTCAAAAGTGCACAGGCCCTGTCATACAGATTAGAAAATCCTGCACATGTAATGAAATTCGTCTTCCCCCCAAAATCTGACAGGTAATACTGAGCCCAGCTTGTTTTGCGTATGCGTTATAGGATTTGTGTCACATTCACGATGACGTGACAGAATTTTAGGTTTTAAATAATTATGCCTATGACTAAGGACAGTTGAGTGGGATTCATAAACAGCAAGCATTACCTCAATATATAATTATCATGTTTTTTTAAGAGACGTGTTTGTCCAATGACACATTATAAATACCTACAGTGAGTCAGCAGCAAATGGAAAATGTGATTATGATTATTATATGGATGAGTATGAGATATTTCTTGCATTATACATAGAGCATTGCTTCAAAACGATGCTAATTTGGACGTGACAGCCCAAACATTCAAAGACAAGCCAATGTTAGTGTTGCATTGATTGTCAGCAAAGCATCATCAGTATGCAGATAAGAGTTTTTATTAGCTCATTTGTATCACTGGAGAACAGATATTAATATTTAAAAGTTAAGGTTTAAGTATTTCTGGCCACAAATTTTAATTTTAAGTTCATACTGTTTAATTGAGTTTGACTGCACACAAACAAGAAAAGACAAATACATTTTGTAATCAGGATTCATCTGCAGATTCAACTATTCAGGTGCAACCAGTTTCTAAGTACGACCAAAATAATTTTCAGAGTTGTCTCTGTCATTGAAATGGCATGACAGCAGGTCAAAAATCAAACAATCAACCAGAACTCTACTGTGAAGTTGAAGATGTTTTTAAGTCCATCAACTGTTGTGTCCTTTTTTTAACCACACTGTCTAAAAGTCATCCAAAATTGTTCCTTTTTTTGTTGTTTTTTATTTTTTATTTTTTACAACTGATTACTTGTGATGCTGTGATAGATGCTGTGATAGATGCTGTAGGTATGTGTCTCAACAGTCGAGAGAAAAATCCAAGTAAAGGGGAGGGCAGGGTGACACAGTATGCTCCTTTACCATACAAAACACCTTCAGATAAGAAACAGACCGCACTAATAAAGGGGTTTGAGTTTTAAATTCATTTTATTTTAATGCTGTTCTATTCATTAATATACATTAAAGAGGAATCCCATGTCCTTGTTTAAAATGTTGTTTTAAATTGTTCATAGAGCAGAATTTTCAACCAGTAGCATAAGTGCTTTAAGTTTTCTTTTGATAACAACTGACAACCCTGAGAAGTAAGGGATACTACACAGCGAGCAGGTCAACACCTTAACGCCTTTCCTGCACCACCCTTTCAGGATTTATTTTGGAATAATGACCCCCTTGCTGTCCATTATCCCACTTATTACATGGCTAACCTCTTAAAAAATGAATAATTTGACACAAAATATTGATTTAAAAATGACTTTATTGCTCCTCCAGAGTCTACGATCATAACTGCGTCCATAGCAACGCTCTGTCATTCATAGCTATTCAGAAATTACATATCATAGAACAGCATAATTGACCAATCAGAAGCGAGTACTGAACAAGGCCGTGTAATAACATTTTGTAACTGATGTTGCACTTAAATGAATCAGCAGCTGAGGATCTAACTGTTAACTCTGGACATGAGATCTTCTTGCTGTCCAGTTGTCAGTGACACTGTAGACACACTTTCTATCGACACCAGCACACGTTGAATGCATGGTTAATCTACAGTATGTGACTTTGTTCAAAGGATGATGGCTTTATTTAAACTTCAGGGATTTTTCTGCACCGCTAAGCTGAAAAAATGACTCTGCTGAATCTGACTCTCACAACAGCGAATTTAATTAAAAACCAATGTACTTGGCAGAATTGCAGGCATCATTCATGCTTTTCCAGTTGGCTCTTGACACTGATAAATTCTGACAATTTCCCCATGACTGGTTAAGAAGTCGTTCTCTGATACTGTATGACTTCTTTGACAGATCTTGTTCTGAAAGGCGCTTTTCCATGTGCTCCGAGTGTTACAAATGGCAACAGAGTGAGGACTGGTAAAGCAAGAAAACAAGTGTGAATGTAATCTGTCACTGTACAACCAGCTGTTTGTTAATCTGACGGTTGAAGACCAGGGTGCTAGCTAGCTGGGGTCGCCATGTCCCCTGGTTTCTCTCATTTCTCTGGGAGATTACAGTATTATGGTCCTCATTTATATAATCCTGTCAATGGGATACAGCCCCCTTCTCAGCACTACCCCCCAAAATGAAGTTCATAGTGACTGCAGCATGTAATCAGTTAGGATACAGTAGCTCAACAGCTTATAAGATTTATGTTGTGTTGCTAGAAGGTCATGGACCTTATGCTGCGATTGATTATCCAAGTATTGTGTCTTTCTCGAGGATTTTGACCTCTGGTAGAGAAACTCCAATATTATATGGATGTCCGTGACAGAAGGTCACTGTGGGGCAACAGTTCTTATTTACATAAGATATGATGCATTCTAGCAGTAAATAAAAAGAAATCGGACAGCTAATTGACATATCAGTCTATAATCTAGTGTTTACTGAGGTGAAAACCACTATCATAACAAGGATTTTGGTTTATATTCATCTAATGATCTAACAGTTGGATTCAGATCTTTTTTGGACATCTTTTTCTCAAAATAAAAGTGGATATAGAAAAGTTATTTTAGCCAGAATCCTCTGGCCATTGCTGACCAACTTCCTAGATGACTTTTGTATCTGCAGTACTGTAATAATCAGTCAGTGTTAGCCTGGAGCACGAGTGCCACATTGAATCGTGTTTGTGAGTTTTATTAGCATATATATTCTCTGCTGTACCAACTATGCAAGCAAGCTAACTTCCAGATGTTTTAATTTCTAATCCTTGTTTTCCCGCTCGCCTCCTGTTTCCTAATCCCTACAACCTAAGTACTGTGGAGTCTGTCTGTCAGAGGATAATGACTGGAATAAATGTGAAAAAGTAGGTAAAAGGGACATACATAAACCCCTTTAAAAAAATAAATTCATGTATTGTGAGACAAAAGAAAACAAAAATGTGAAGGAGCGCTTACTTTATTCACAGTAACCTCAGCCAATTCATACTGCCAATGTTTCGTTATGATTAAAAAAAAATTCAATGAGCTAAAAAAAAAAAACTGAGACGAGGGAGGTAGAGAGAAGTGACACTGGACAAAGTGAGAGATCATGCAAATTTTTGGTAAAAAAAAAAGTAATATAGGCCATGACACAGAAGATATAGCAAGACAGAGAGGAGAGTTCAAGGGGGCTTTGCATTAATCTCACGTTGTAATGACAGTTTAAGGTTTTGGTATTCTGATGAATTCCAGGATTGGGCTTAAACTGCTTTCATTTTGTTTGCTGGTCTTTAATCTTCTAACCCTGCGTTCTTAATCAGAACTCAGAGCAGGTTTTTAATCTCGCATGAATGAGGCCGCGGATTATGGGCCTCTGACCTTGCCATGCCGCACAGCTGCTTCCTCCTCAAATCAAGTTTCTCTTCCTGTGTAGCTCGCAAAAGAGGATAATCTTACTTTTTGCGCTACAATGCTCCAATATCCAAATTCTGCATAAAAGACACAAACACCAGGGAAGAATCCTAATTTTTGAAAAAGAAAATTCAGAAATTGGTCCGATTCATAATGCACTGGTATTTGAAAGTGATGCCAGTTTTGTCAAACATCGACTTGAGGATTTCCTCCAGATGTGTGTCATGGCAGCACGGGGCAAAGATATCTTATCTCCATGGCATTATCATCATCTAATCCTTTTGACTTTTAGATGCAACACCACTTGTTGAGTTTGGAGTCACAGCTTTGTGTGTCAGTGTGTGTCTTCTCAAAGATAGGTACGAGTTTTATTAGTCGCTTCAGGGTTGCCGGTGTAATTACCACTTTAACCTTGAGGATTGTTCTGAGGGAAACACAATGAGATTGCTTTTCCTTTTATTGTCCCCAAGTGCTACGGTAGCTATTTGAAAGGACACAAAACTACAAGGCAAGCACTGTCCAAAGTCAGAGGCGTAGGAAGTTCTTATCAGAAGACAAAAACATCGGACAAAATAGATTATTTGATTTTAAAGGGCCTTCCTAAAATGGGTGTTCTGTGAAATGCTCTTTATTTGACCAAGTCCAATACAAGATCCTTACTGCTCTGAATTACGAGGGAGCACTCAGCCCAATGTCAGTTCACATCAGAGCTGTGTGAACTCCAACAACTTTAAACCCCAACTAAATATTTACTCATCCTAGTTTGCTTTTACAGCTCCAGAATGGATAATCACAGTGTTCATCATACACATACATTTAACTAGTTGCTTAAAGAATAGGCAGCAGAAACAATAATGAGGTGAATAATGTGCCTAATTATGAACAAGTAAGCATGATATTCAATCAAAATGGGTTTTTTTAATTGTTGTTTGTAATTATCTTGGTATATCTTATGCTTTGACCTGAGATGGCTTGCATGTGCATTAATGTGCTAAAAACAAGTCTGCATAAGAACTAGGTTGCTGTGATGCAACAGAGAGTCATGGTGATATTATTATTCATAACAAACAGAACGACTATTTTTATTTTTAACCAGATGAGGATGATACTGATTGTTACAGAACACTTGTCATTGAAAGGTCTTTGGAGAGCAACCTAATACGTGCTGCACGAGTAGATAAAGCAGTGCTTTTGTCAGACTGGAGCATCAGAACCTCTTGACACTTGTTTATACTTATTTTTGCCACACTTTCCCATGAATGAAGGCAACGTGTCAGTCGGACCTATAGTACCTGTTGGAACCAAAAGTATCTGCAACAATATGTCCACATGTGGACCTGTACATGTAGATACATGCCATTTATAAGGACTATCTGCTGCATGTGGCGTATGACAAATGATGGCAATGAACTTTACAACTGTATTTTTTTTTTATAGCTTCTGTTTGTATGGGGCCATACAACAGCTCATTTGGCTTACTTTCCTTGTCTTTTCTGTAGGTGGCACAGGATATGTGTAGAAATGGTTTCATAATGACTGGTCAGCCTCTCTCTTGTGCTCAGTCCTACTAAACAAAAATGTGTACAGTCATGAAAAGCTCTAAAGTTTGTTCCATGAGCATAATGAATGTTATAACTGAGTTTGCACCACAGGGGTAAAGGGATGGGCTATCATATAAACCTTACTTTTTCCAATTTCCTGTCTGCAGAGCCTCTGGGTACCTTCACTATTTACATAGTTTAGGCCATTTATCAACCTCATCTGACTCTGCCTTTAATTTCAACCCTAATTTAGTCCAATCTATAGTCTTCTTAATGATACAGTGTAGTACTGTAGAGCTAATAAATCCATAGACAACTGTAAAGTTCCAAGAGTAATATTACACAATATGCTGCTGCTATCAGGTGGAATTGCATGCAATCTATGTTCATAAAACCACAGCCTTTTAGGTCACACAGTAATTAAGTTTAACGCAAAAAGCTTTTCTGTTCCTCAGCCCCAGCAGTCTCTCTGAGTATCAATTTAGTTGTCTGTCCACCAATTCTGACTAAACAGTCTGACAGCAATAGCAATACTCCATGTCATTTCAAGTTTTAACTGGAGTTTATGGCTTAAAGTTTACAAAAGTTTTGCAACTTCAAGCCTTGAGGTAGAAGGAACAATTCATGCTGTTCTGGTCGGTCAATTCAGGGTCAGAATAGCCTGTGAGGTAAATAGAGTTGTACTTCCACCTACTGGCCAAACTGTGGTACTGTGCATTAACAGAGGAAGAAAATATTCCTACTCTTTGCTAGTTGAAATAAAACACTGAATAGTAACAAAATGTTGTTTATTTAAATCTGTAATCCATGAAAGCATTTAATAAAAAATACTCAACATGAAGACAGACCTAAACGTGAGAGAATGCCATCAATATGGGCTCTGGGTTAATGTGCAACAGTGCTTGAGACAAGAATATACAAAGATTGCCTTTATCTTTCTGAATTCGTATTATACTACTGCATAAGGCACATTTTGCATCAAATAACAGTTTCTTATGTTCCTCTGTAACACTTTCAGACGCACTGGAACCGTTCTTCAAACATTCATTCACACTATGCACTGGCATTCAAATAATGCTGCTGAGATTTCATGTTAGTTGTAACAATTCCTCGTAATCTACTGTAAAAAGTTTTGTTAGTGCTGTGCATATTCAATCAAAGAAACAGCATAGTGGTGTAATAATACAGTATGTGTCAAGATTATGATGATACACAAACTAGCCTATATAATGAAAAAAAACCTCTTGTTTTCATAGCTATGAGTGTATGTATGCATAAGGAGAAGAGATGGGTGGGAGTGCAACAGGAATCATTATAGCCATCTACGCACAGTCAGGTTATGAGTTTCCCTGAGAAAAACAAACTTAATTTTAAGAAACGTCCTCCTAACTTACGAATGGATACATTTGGGAATTACCTGAAAATTGTCTGCACTTCCAAAATGATGAATACTGGATTCTGTGTTTACTACAGTGAAATGCTTATTAGAAATACAGCGAAGGAAATTTGACATTTCTCAATGTCATTTTAAGATACCGATCAGGCAGAAAATGATTCAGTGAAATACACAAGAAAGCATATCTATCCCAAAAGGAGATTACAGTATATTGTTCATGTCCAGACAGGCGCTAAGCAAAGATGCAGGATCATTGCAGCTCTGTGGAGAACCAGCCTCCTCTGTCTGTGTACCGGCCTCTGGCGCAGCGGGATGAACCGAGCTTGCAGGCGTCTTGTTTGGGTCACACTCAGGAGTACAACTTACCATTTCGATAGTGATCTGAGACTCTTCATCTTTACCCACAAGGCTCGGGGAGGAGATGGGAAAGTCTGGTGAGGAGAGCTTGGCAAGTAGCTGCAAGTGGTCCTGATCAGAGCCAGTTTCGATGCTGACACTCTTACATAACCCGCAAAGACTCTGACGCGTCTCCTCCAGGTTTTGCTCCAGCTCACTTTGCTCCTGCAGCAGTCGCTCCTTCTCACTTTTCTGTAAAGACAAGGACAGTAAAGTTCATTCACTTCGCTTCCATTCACTTCATGGTATATGCCTTTTTTGGACAAAAACTTACAACTGAAGAAAATGGTAAAGGGTCACTCAATGGAGCTCAGCAAATACAAAGGCATTAGTCGTCATTGGTTTTGCTCTCTTTCATCATTCATGCTTCTTGCCCTTTCATTTCTGTTTCTTTATTCAGGGTTTCTGCAGGTTTCAATAAATTAAATTTAAGACTTTTTAATACCTTTTAAGGACATTATGAATACATTAAAAATGTTCATAATGGCAAAAAACATAAGAGCTTTTCTCGCAGCATGCTTCAACCAACCACTGAATGCTCTGTTCGCAAGCCAGATCTTGCACTAAAACAGAAGTAACATAAAAAGAAGCAATTTTAACTAATTTCTCCTAGAAGCAGCTATTTTTTGAGAGATGCCAAGCAATTAAAGCAAGACAGAAATGAATGCAACTTTAAAAATGTAACATTCACTTAACAATACAATTAATTTTTAAGACTTGATAAAATTGTAAAATATTTTAAGGCCTAAAATTCAGATGATTGGATTTGAGACTTTTTAAGACTATTTAAGGACCTGTGGAAACCTTGTTCACCAGTCAGTATTTACAATTCAAAAGCTGGTTCAGTTTGTTGAATCTATAAAACTAAACCAATCATTCGCCTTTCTACAGGTGCTATAGAATTTACACACAAGTAATATGAATGAAGAAGGCGGAGAGATATATTCACTTGTGGTTACAGGCAAAGGCTACCATGTTCATTTCATCTTATCCATGTCCATTTCCAAACACTTAACAGCATATGACTGATCAAAAAATGACAATTTGGAAAGCAGTTTCATTACAATATTTTGCATTGTGAAGCATCAATTTTTGAGTGGATAAATTCTCTTGGATTTGTGCTCAAATTAGCTAGCATACTGACCTCTTCTGCAAAAATAGCACTTTAATTTGTTATGACAAATGGACAAGGGGTGAACGGAGAGGTGGGGGCTGCGCCAGAAATATGTTTAGGAAGACGGAAGTACTTCCATCCACATTGCTGCAGTTCATACTGGTCACCACTAGAGAACAATAAAGCTCAAAAGTACTTAAATCTCAGAAAAGACAAAATTCAATCGTGTCATGTTTGATAACCTGTTGAGAATACTGGGCATGAGAAAGGCAACTTACTAATTTTTTGATTTCACATTCTAGCTGGTGTATGCTGTCTAGTTTCCGCTTTCGGCAGCGCTGTGCAGCAACGCGGTTTTTACTTCGGCGGCGGACATCATGGACAAATTCCAGCTGATCTTGGGTCAGGTTATGGTGTCTCAGAAGCTGCTGGAAGGCACTACGGCTCAACGCTGAGATCTGCTCCACAGGGAATGGGAGCTGAATCTGCAGAGTACAGGATTCAGGAGTTAGATTTACTGTATTTAATATCTTCAACAATAAATAACCAAACATCAGCTGTGTGTCACAATGACCTCTGCTGCTCTCTTGTTGTTGGCCTCAGTATCTCCATCTGTGTCCAGATCTGAGTCATCCCCAGAGTTGAGCGAGGAAGACATGTAAGGGCTCTTCTCTGACTGGGACAGGCTGTCAGTGCGTGGAGCCAGGTCATCACCTCTCTCAAGGTCCTTGAGGAAGGGACAGTCTCCTACACTAGAGCTCAGGTCCAGCTGCTTAAGCCAATGAAAGTCTGATGCTTTTGCCAGATTGTTTTGGTCCATGGGATCCAGGGGGAGTGGTTGAGCCTGAGATGGGCAGAGGTCAGACCAAAATCCCTTTGCCAGATGTTCAGCCACCTCTCTCTCCACACTGCTCCTCTCCCCAAATCCCTCTTCGTGGCTTAGAGCAGTTAGCGTAGGGTCTGGGAGATCACCTGCCATTCTCTGTTCAAGGCCAACCTCACTCTGCTCTAATAACTCACGGCAATCTCCCGCCCCTGATGTGTTGAGTGGACATGAACCGGGGTTACAGTTGGTTTCAGCACCAAGAGTCTCAACAGTCTGTTTAACATCGCTGCCTGCTGGCTCAATGAGTTCTGGCGGATTCACCTCCCCTGGGGTAGACAGCTCACAGGGTAAGCCACAGTCTGCCAAGCTCAACTCACTTTGATTACACACATCTCCTATCTCTAAAATGTCTCTCTCACAGAACTGAGAGGGATGATCTGCTTTGTCGGAGTCTGGGCATGGCAAAGACAACATGGGGCACACACCATTTGCTGGTAACTCCAGAGATAAGGGGGGCATTTGTGGTCCGCAGTTCTCCAAACAGAAGTGCTCTTCCCCACTGGTCGTTTGACCCTGCACACTCTGAGGACACTGTGATGGGAAGTCTGTTCGTTCATCATCTCTTGAAGGCACTGAGCTGTGTGACTCAAATGATTTTGGTTGGCTGCTCTCTACACTGGAGCCAAAGCTGGCACTGGAATCCCGGCTCTGACAACAGGCTCCACGCCTGACCTCCTGTGAGGTTCTTTTGCCTTCAGAAAACTTTGGGATGAGGAAATCAAAGCAAGCTGACTCCAAGTTATGAAATCCTAAAAACTCAGCACTGCTGCGAATGGCATGAATGTTTTCTTTGGTGAAGGGCAGCTTTGATGTGTAGGCAAATTGAAGCAAAGGTTCAAACCCTTCAACGGTCACCTGTGGGGGAAAAGAGAGACAGCACATTGTTGGAGGTACAATAAACTCCAATGAGTATAAATGATCACAGTATGACCATAATAGAAAGGTGACCAGCTACCAATGGAACATAAGATATCAGGATATATAGGACTACTGTAACATATGATTTGTAGTTTCATAAAACTGCCATTAAACTATGGTACAGTAATCACAAACTACAACATACTACCAGCATATCCATCTAAAATGAGCAAAGCTCGGTTTGGTCGGTATCCCGGACATGCAGCCATGTTGGCGGTACTGAGATGTCAACAACAGAATGAATTACACACTGAATATTCAATTTAAGCCAACTGCACAATGTCTAAACCATGGAAAAGTTCAGGAAAACATGTGGAAATTGCTGAAAACTTACAGGAAGGGGTTATTTAACAAAACTAAGATTAACAGGTGTTGAAGATTCGAACAAGCTGACTCGAATGACAAGCAGACAATTTTTTACTTTGTTCGCAGAGTCTGCACAGATGAAGACCTTTGCTGAATGTTACAAAGCTTTGGAAACCTACAACCAGATGGTGTGTGGATGGTGAGAGAGGCATGGTATCAGCTCATCAAAGACATGTATTGTGAAAGCCAAACTAGGTGATAAACTGATCTTTACATTTTGGACATTTAACTAAATATCTAAGACTTTCAGAATTCTATGTCTAATAGTTTACTAGTACAAGTTTTTGCATCAAAACGCTGATCTATCAAAAACATATAGACAATTTTAAATGCCTCTTCAATTTATTTAAGCTTATGTTTGACCACACTTGACAATTTTGAGCAACAACTGCTGCCTTCAAATGGAATCCAAAATAATGAAATGGGAAGTTGTGCACATGACTCATGCACTTGGAGCTTTTAGAAAATATGAATCATATATTAACTCTTCTTGTGAACACAGTAATCAAACCCCCATTTGAAGGCAGCAAACATAATTAGGAACAGTGGTGAGTTTGGATGCCTTGTTTCTGTTCAATACCTCCAACATGGCCAGCCTCCAGATTGAGTACATGCCGTCAAAACACTTTATAATGCTGTATTAACCTCCATAGGGCTAACAGATATACTCTTGTCACAGACATTGTGATGTACACGTGTGCAGGCATGAGTTACACTGCAAGGGCTGCGATCTGGACAAATCAGTCAGGTTACAAAGTCATCTACTGCAGGAACAAAAATAAAAACTGCAGTGTCAGCATTTTCCATGGCAGATTTTGAAAGAAAAGCTTTCTAATCCATTTGTTAAATGACAATTTAGTCTTGTTCAAAAAGTTTGTGGTGGCTGGTCTTGCACATGTACTCTGCATGTGCAGATATAGCAGCTTTGTGTAATATAACATTTTAACCATTCACAGAAATAGTTAAAATAACAGATATTCATAGACGAGGTTCCTTCTTTTAGGATGTCCAAAGTACAGCACTAATATTGTGTTGTGTACGGACTTGTGAGTGTAAATGTAATGGTGTGCTCAAGTACAAAGCTGCCTTATGTCCTACTTTAATCACTCATAAATCACTTTGATTACTCCTAAACAAATGAATTCAACAGTGGCATATATTGATAACTAGTTTAACTTTTTTTTTTATTTTTATTTAACTCTTTTATTGGTATAACAATACATTCATGCACAGACAAAATAATTTTCCGTGTCAGCTTTTCTTCAAAAACCCTTCAGTTGAAGAGCAAGACACTGACCTCATCAGACAAGGTGATGATGGGATTCTGTCTGGTGACACTGGTAACCCTGCTGTTAAAGTATTCGCTGCAAGAAGCCAAGACAGAGCAATGGGCCCGAAAACTCTTGTTTCCCACCACCACCGTCACATCACACAGGACATCCCGCTGCCTCTGGTCATTCAGACACTCGAGAACATGGGCGCTGTGCACCGCAGACTGAAAAGTGAACACTGACATGCGAGGAGCTTGGAGCGACATGGTTCTTACAAGCTCAGCCTGTGTGACAGAAAAAGCATCATGATCACCACACTCAGTTTGTCATAATACACCACAGTGTAGATTCCAGCTGGCAGGATTAGTGAATGTCCGATTAGTCTATTGACAGAAAATTAATCTGCAACAATTTTGATAAGCAATTGAAATATAATTGATTTTTAAAGCAAACATGGCAAAAACTCATGGCTTTCTGCTTCTTAAATGCGAATACACTGGTTTTCTTTACTGCTCTATGATAGCAAACTACATATCTTGAGGTTCTATATTATTACAAGGTTAAAATAAGACATTTGCAGATGCCACCTTAGGCTTGTGATTGACATTTTTCACAGATATCATACACTAAGGAATTAATTGATGCCATTATCCACAGATAAATCACTAATGAAGTAACTGTTAGTGGCAGCTCGAGTGGATTCTGTCTTTAGCAGGGACAATGTTGAAGTGCTACATTACACAATCATATGGCCACCAAGTACATTTTCACAGTGATAATTGAGATCTAGAGGAACATTTCAAATAGGTAATCTGATATGGTTCTTATTGGCATTACTGAAATAGCACAAATCATACAAAAGAGTTTATGGTTATGTAAAAACACTGGAAATGCACTAATTTTTCTGTATTTTCACATTGCCTTAGGAACTTGTGGAGATATTGGCCAGAGAGATGTCTGCATTGTCTTGAGTATAATAGAACTAAATGACACTTTGATTTTGGTGCTCAAATCACCAAAAAATTTATCTAAAAAATTCAACAGAGATATTTCTTTCTAGAAATCATGACCCGGATGCTCAAGATAATCCACAGACCTTGTTGTGAGCAGTTTCATGTAGGAACTATTTTCTTTCTACCGAACATCTCATCACTGTGCAGAAATAATAATGAAACTATTCAGACAAGAGGCTCATGCTCATGAATGCACACTTCCTTCTGCACAGTGGTAAGCTCTGGCAGGAGTAGTTCAGTAGAACAAAAATGGTTCCTCAATGGGAACTGCTCACAGCAAGGTCTGTGGATTATCTTGAGTGACAGTCATGATTTCTGGAAAGAGACAGTGTTGCTGAGATTTTGAAAAGTAATTTATTTAGTGCTTTAACCACCATAAGCTGAGCATCCTCTAGTTCCATCATATTTGAGAGAAGGCAGACATCTCTAGGGCCAATATCTCCAAAACTTGCCATCTCACACCAAAACTATCTAGATAGATAAATAACACTACAGATAAAACGAAAAATATGCATTTATAATTTTCAGGTAAACTGTCCCTTTTAAGTAATATTATTACTATGGGCAGCAGATAAGGTCACAGGACAGTCAAATGACCTGCCCTTATGCAAAACACTTGACTGTACATTCTCATTAAAGGCAATTATTGGCAAAGTAAGATCAGCCAAGTTAGAGCTGGCTAAATGCATCAACTGCAATCTAGTTACAACATAATTATAACGGATTATTACTAGGCTGTGTTAAAGTTATATCCGGTGATCACAGTCCACTTTGAGGACATCATGCTCCACTGCTTCTGTCTGACTTCAGCAAAAAAAGAAATGCGATGGCGTAACTAAATAAAGTAACTTATAATAACGTTGTCCTGACAAAGGTAAAGGGTTTGCTAGAAAGACATGTCTGATGTTTAATTAGCTAGCTACCAGTTAGCTTGTCAGTAAATAAATGCAGTCAGTATAGATTAGCCAACTCTTTAACTTGGGCAGCAAGTTTAAAATGCTGATTCATGTTTAGCCATACCCAAATGAGCATAGTCGAAGACACGTAAAGAAAAATATCCAAAGTTAGCACAGGGAAAGAACATTACGTTACTAGCGTCTGATAACATTTTATTGAATTGTTTATATACGTTAATGGTCGATGTTGTCCGAACGGAAAGGCTTTAAGCTAGGCCAGAACATTAACGTTACTACTGTACGGAGCGAACATGTCTTCCTGTTGTTGGCTCAACATTAAAGCCCTCAGAAACAATAAATTTAATTTATAATATCCATTTAAAAAAGGGCAAATGTTCACTGACCTGTCATGTCAGCTTGATAACACTGCCATTGGTAAATTTTGGGTAGAGACGGTTCTGGCCATCCGGAGCCAGGCTTTCCTCTCGTCATGTGACAATTTGGACCAGAAGCTAGGTGGTGTCTAGAAGGGAACCCCAACCCCGCGAAAGCTCTCGCGAGAGTAGTCATTTCAACACAAACCATGAACTTTCCGTAACCCTAGCCAAGTATTTCCTGTCCCCAAATGTACTCAAATCTTTACCACAATATTGCCACATTATAAAACACGATTAGTTTGTACAATCAAGAAACAAGGCGTGAAAATCCCGCGAGAGATTCACAAATCTTGGGTTCCTGTACAGACACGACAGACCAAAGCTCTTAGCACCTACTGCGCATGCTCAGTGAAAGAGTCAGAAAGCCAGCACACAAGACAGGAGAAACTTTTCTCATTCTGAAGCATTTCATTACACGACATTGCTTAAAAAATAGACATATAAATATGTTTGTTTGTTTTTACAAATTGCTTTTCCCCAACTTTAATTTATCCTGAAATTGATTCTTGTTACGTGAACAAATCCAATACAACAATCTGTTCAATGTTGATGGTGACTTTCATCGCACACCCAGCCATGTTCCCACGAGTGTGAGAAACACACAGCTGTTCTGCTTAATACTTGAAACACTGTGTGATACCAATTTGATGAACATGTCAACACGTCAAATGTCCCTTCTAAATTCAATCACAGCCCAGTGTTGAGTCACTGTCAAACCAGGCCCAGGTTGGTCCGCTGTTTGAGATCCCTTATACTGTGGAGCTGAAGAAGCAGCAGCAGGTTGGTTTGTGAGGATTTCCTGAGTAGTGAGGGATGGTGCGATTAGAGGATTCTTTCATAGAAGAGGAGGTAGGCTTGGCAACTCTGGACTTTGCACTCGCTCACAGGCTGGACGCTTGTGTCACTGATATGGAACCAGGATCCTCTAGGTGGCTGTGCATCTCCTGGAAGCAAATAATGAGTTAGCGGTGATACTTAAAATATTAGGACCAAGTTATTATTTTATTGATTGCCATGTTCGAGTACACATACCTTCAGCTGCATGTCCGTTGGATGAGGATGTAGGGCACTCAGGTCGTACTTTCACATAGGCTGTATAATGGCCTGACCTCATTGTTCCACTGTGCTCTACGATACCATACAGACTGTACAATATCTGGGTTTCTCCCTCTGTCACGTTCTGTTTGGAAACAACTTCTTGTTAGTGGTCAAACTATAATAAAACAGTGACAGATTTACAATTGAGCCTATATAACTCATGATAATTAAAAGGAAAATTCTACAGTTTTGATGTGGGTGTTCAGTCAGTGTTTATGGTGAATGTAGTCAATTAAAGCAATGAATTCCTCGGTGCATGCCATGTTGTCAAAAAAAAGCAGAGTTCTCCTGCTCATGGAGCTGTGCCAACAGTGCCTACATGTACCAGGATGCACTGCATGCGTGGTTCTAATGCCCACACCCCTTCTGTCATGTATTACCACATTAGCCTATAGCTATTACTTTGGTGGCCAATACATAACATTAAGTGACAAAAATATCAATCTACCACTTCCCATGAATACCCGGAGGGGAAACTAGAAATCAGAGCTGAAATAGCCTGTAATTCTTCTTTAACACCAACTACATGACCGTGACATCACTGGAAGCAAGAGGAATAACATATTTTTCAGCATGAGAACTCTGCTTTCTGGGTCAATATAACACACACAGAGGAATTGATTGCTTCAATTGGCTACATTTACCATCAACACTGGCTGGACATCCACAAGAAAAGTGCTGAATTTTCTCTCCAATAAAGGCTGTTAATCCCTATACTTACCTTGCATTTAATCCCACAAAAAGGAGCTAGATCCAGTATAAGGGGGAATTGGACATGTCTGTTCACCTTACAAATACTGTATCCATTCTAGAGGAAAACAACAAGTGATCTCATCAAAAATCCATAAAAGGAAGGCTTTCAGTGCCTTACAAAAGGCAAAAAAATGTTCATAACAACAGTGTGCTGTGATCTTTAAATAGCTGGTTGACAGCTGTGTGAATAAAAAGAGCTTGGCTGACAGTCAACTATTTTTTTTCAACTGCCTTACCTGTTGAAATCTCTTCAGATGAAGGGTAAGCACTGGTGGGGGAGAGGAGATCAGCATTTGCTTCAAGGCATCAGTGTAGATATTCTTCTTGGATCCTAAACAAAGCACAAATATAAAAACAATGAACTTAATTGATCCCCAAATGGAAAAAAAGAGGAGCTTGGAGACAAAGAGGCAGCAAAACATGATAAAAAGGACCAAAGCTGCACATCTAATTGGCTTCTTGCCTTGTTAGAATTACTGGATTCGTGATTGGATAATGCACAAAATCCACACACACATGTTGAGTTTGTACAATATCAAGAACAAAAGCATATCAACAATAGGTCAAATACGATTATGGAGAGGAATTCCACGTACCTCCAGCTTTGTCTTTGTCTGGCTGCCGTTTAGTGCAGGTTACACAAAGCAGGCTGTTGTTCTGTGTCAGGGTTTCCACTTCCGTGAATTGAAAAAGGCATGACTGCACTGAACACTCCTGTTTCTCAGGGGCCGTCCTGGTGGCCAGTGTGTGGAAGGCCAGCTCTGGGTCCTGACTTACTACAGTGTACTCTTTAGCCTCCGGTGGCTCATCCTCAGTCTCCATGACTTGTTCCACAGCATCAGATTCAGCTATGAAAGCATCATCCAGGGTTACTTTCTCCATTTCATGCACCAGCTGTGTGTCTTCTTCTCCTTCCTGCTCCATGTCAGATGTTTTGTCATCATCTATGACGCTGTCTTTTGAGTGCTGCTCCTCTGATAAGACAGTAAAACGGTTGCTGGCCGATGATGTCGTGGATGAGTCACAGTCATTAACTGACTCCTCGTCCTCTTCTTTTTGCTTCTCATCCTGGACTGTGTCAAGGTTCTCCTGGTCCTGTTCAGACACACTGACTTGTGTGGGATTTTCTTTATCCAGTGCGGCTTCTCCATGTGTTTCGTTGTCAACATTTTCCCCATCCTTTGAGTCTGCATTAGGATCTGCCTGCTCACTCTCTGTGTGGCTCTGAGATGTGAGACTGTCCAAAGTGACTCTGCCCTCGAGCTTCTGCTGCCTCTTTTGATGCTGTAGGCCAAGACAAGGAAATTATTTAATTTACTGTGTACAATGATTATCTATAAAAAATTATGAATCAAAGCTAAATTTAAGAAAACTTAGTGTGGTACCTTTGCTTGCTTTTTTGCCTGCTTCTTTGCTTTCTTCTGCTGGTACTTGCTGCCAGGCACAGCGGCACCATCATCATTTCCGTTGGTCAAAGCAGGGCTGTTTCTGCCATCCTGGCTCGACGAACTGGTGTTCTGAACTCCTTTTTTCTGGTTCTTCTTTCTGTATGCCTGTAAGATGTGGTCACAAGAGGGGACGTGTGCAACACAAAGGATGAACAAATAATTGGCCAAACGAATAGTAAAATAAAAAATAAAAAAACACTCATAAGGGATTTACCTCATCAGAAACAGGAAGGGAGAGATCCAAAAACATCTCTGTGACTACAGACACCTGAAAGTGCAAAGTAGAGGCCATTTAGCTCGACACTGCCATGACAACGTCAGGTTATCTTAAATATTTGTCAACAATACTTACAGTTTTACACTGCTGGCACATTACAGTGCTAGTCATTTCCCCACCAAAAACGTGGTCCACAAAGTTTTTAGGAAATCCATTTTTCTCATACTCTGAAATTAGAATTTTATTGTCAGATGGCCAAATTTAAATATTGGGTGTGCCAAAATTGCATACTATAGAAGGATACAATGCAACATTGTTTTCTCAGTTACTTACCTTTCACTATTTTTTTCAGCTGCTCTCCATCTATGCTTTTTCTGGATTCTTTTAATGCCTCCATGACCCCTGAGCTTACTCTCTGTAGAAACAAACACAATCGTTAAACATGTATGATAAAAAATAACCTCTTGATAAACCACAAGATCAGATATAAGATCGTGAGCTCATATCTTGCACATTTAAGATGCACGACACTTTCACAGAATCTCAATATTTTCAGCCTCTTAACACTCTGATGGTGTTTTAATAAAACCTCTGCTCTGTTTAAATTGATCCACCTATCAGAAAACCTTTTGGGAAAGAAAAAATCTCTAAGGTCATTATGTGAGAGGGAGAAAAAGCTATTTAGCCACGATTCTCTGCATTTCACACATAACGTGTTCTCAATTTGATTAACCGTAGAGTCTGAATGACTGGGTATCAAGGGGCCTGAAATGAGAAATCTAAGTGCACACTGCAATACATGCTAGCTGGCTGTTCTGGTGTCAACACAACATAATGCCATGCAACATTAGCAACTTGGAGAGCTACAGTATCCATTTCATGTGTAAATATTTCACCAATTTGATATTCTATATAGAGAGATTTGGTTAAAACTTAATGCATACTTTGATCTCCTCAGCTCGCATTCCATCCAGAAGATAACGCAGCAGCTCCTGGCTGTCTTGCTGCTGAAATCCTTTGAACCTGGCAGCCCTGCACAAAGGAGACGAGACAATAAAATATGCTTAATGCCGTGATGCTATGAAGTACATTTTAAGCATATGTTAAGACTGAGTTCAGCCTGAACTTGTAATCTCACTCACTTTTTACAAACTTGTGTAAACAACTCCCGCGGTGTTACCACGCCCTTCTTGGATTGCTGGATCTCATTCAGTAGTTGACACATCGCCAAAGTCAGAGATCCAGGCTGGTCCAACTGCACTCCGATAGGTTCCTGCAATCACAATAAAAACAAGTAATAAGCAGTGTATTTTAGGCAGGATATGTGTACCATCTTTACAGTTAAAAGCAGTTATAGCAACCCACCAGATCTGAGGACGCAACAGGGTTAATGTTAAGATGGATTTTCTCTTCTGTCATTTTGTTGAGAGTCTGTCTTAGGAGCTGTGTTTGAGAGAGATTCTGGAAGGGACAATGACAGCAGTTAAAAATAACTTGAAGTTTTAAGACATCAGTCATTGCAACTCAAGACTAAAATCCTATAAAGCACAATCTTACCTGAATGACTGCATTAAAGAAACATGTGTTTCCCAGATTACTAAGCCCCTTTACTGAAACACCACCACTGTCTTCAGATGTGCCAGACTTTTGTGGTTTCCCAACGCTCTCTTTCTTGACATTTTTCTTTTGGCGCTCTTTGGTCTCTTTGTTCTCCTTGTCCTCGCTTTCCTCTGCTTTTACAGGCTCCGTCTTCTGCTCAACCTCCAACACACTGTCATCCTCTTTCACTCCTAAATAACAGAACATGGTTATAGAGATGTGAAATTCCAGTAATACAATTCAACAAAAAAAAAAAAAACATTACACAGAGACGCTAAACTTTCCAATGAGACCTACTTTTCTGCTGTCTCTTTATGGGCTCTGCAGAGGTTTGTTTTTGTAGGTTGGTCACAAGTTGAGCCAAATGGCCAGTTCTGGAGTACTGGACTTCATCATCACACATGTAACACCTGGAGTTTTGGCAACACAAGAAAAGGACACATATTGCTCATTTCAAACACAACTTATGCCACTGTGATTAATACACCGCAGCAAAATACTCACCACACACTCCAGTTGTCCAAACTGATCACCAGGCAATGTGGATCAGACCGTGGAGTCTCGTAATGTTTGATAGCATGTTGGTTCTCAGAGTTTCGTCCACATCCCTGGTAGAAAAGATGCATTAGATCTTTTAGCAAAAAGTCACTTTATAAATTGTCAAAATCTGTATGACAAATGGGGTGAATAGACTCTTACTCTATGGCCGCATTTCAAACACATCCATACGGCTGCAGTTTCTTGTTCCTCTTCAGACTCCTGTTGCATGGTGGTGCTGATATTTTCTTTATTTTCTTCATGCTTACAATCCTGGCAGCTTGTCCAATCAGAATTCCCAGATAGTTTCTTTAGAAGAGTTTGGTCTGTCCCCTTCTTAATATGTCTGCAGGATGGACCTATTAAGATAAAGAACTCGAAATGAAACACAAGGTAGGAAAGTCACCCTAGGCCTTCCACAGGTTGTCATATGCCATGATGATGATGATGATATCTATTACCTGCCAGGTCAATGTCATCTTCCTCTCTGGATCTCTTGTCTTTACCTCTTTTCTTTCCCATTTTAACCTAAGGTCAAACACAATTGGAGATGAATGGAGTCACAGCAGTAATCTGGAGTACCGTTAGCTTTGGCTAGTGGCTAAATTACTCTATAATGCTGCTTAACACAATTTAGTGCTACTACATTCAGTGCCTGAAGCAAACATCAAGTAATGTTACGTTTAACCCATCACCATTCGCGTGGTCCATTCAACTTACTGTCACAAACGGAGTCTGTAATAAACCTTCAGTTTTCAGTTTCGTTTACTTTGTGTGGATGAATTCTCTAATCCGGACATAACGTTAGCTTAGTTCACTTTGTTTATTAAACACAGCCATATAAAACGAAATACTTCAGGTTAGAAAATAGTCCTATAAAGTTTAAAATTCTTTAAAAAAAACAGTGCGCTGATTTGGCAGAAAAATCCCAGCTGACACATGCAGACAACAGAGGGACAAAATGTGGAGGTGTCGCTGTTTCTGCTGCTCGGTACGTCTGTTTCCTGTGTGCGTCGCTTAAAACAGTCCGAGTGGAAACAAAGTTCGATGACTAGCTTCGGTACACCACTAGTGGTACTATCTCTACAGACGTGTCTAACGAGCCTGTTTGTTCAGCTAATTCTGTACACGTCATTTAATTATATTCTATTAATGTTCCACGTTTGACAAGACTTAAAGCGAGTTATATTTTAGTCGCCGGTAAACAGAAAACATGTCACTCGTTAGCCGAGTTGTAATGTTAGAAAGTGACATGTGGCGTAACGGTAACTTAAAGCGACAATTTCTTTAAGAGTGCAGACAGAAAGCTGCTTAAAAGCAGTGGTTATTTATGTGAAATTGTGGTGAAAATCGTTTGCCTCTATCAGCATGTCTTACTTGGAGTGGGCAGAGGCTCAGCTCGCAGAGATAGAGCTGCTCACCAGCATGTTTCCCACCCAGGAGGAGCTGGAGATGACAGACCAGCTGGCACTCGCCGAGCTCAGGGACTATGTGGAGTGCTCAGACTCAACAGACAGCCCTCCACCTTCCAGACCTCAGTTTCTCATCAAACACAAGCTGGACACTGCAAGCATGGAGAGGGTAACCGAACCGGCTGTTGTAGTATGGCATTGTGATTTAAATGTGTTCTTAAAAAATTATTTCTGGTTTTTGTTTTTGTTTTGTTTTGTTTTTTTCTAATTTTGTTACTCCACTCAGACGGATGTCATTCTGTCCTGTGCTTATCCATCCGAATATCCCAGCGTGTTACCAGAGATAACAGTCCGGTAAGCTACTGTCCACTTTTGATATCTTCACACATGCATAACAAGAGCTAAATTAATAACTACACATTGTGCACATAATTGTTCATTTGGAAAATAGAATATTGCAAAGACCAACACAATATTTCATATAATCTATTGTTGGGGACGCCAGTATTTAATTTTATTTAATTTTATTTGTTTATATTTTATTTTACCATTTCCTATTTAGCACACTGTTCATGGAATAACCTCCAGAACCCACTACAGCTTTGTGTTTTGTTTCTTTTTTTAAAATAGAGCTTTGAACTCTCCCTAGGAGAGAAAGTGTAATTGTTATTACCAAGCTGGAATTTGTATTATTTATCTGTTGTCCCTTGTCTGCTTTTGACAGTGCTTTTATAATTTTTTCAACTGTGTAATGATGTGCTGTCTAGGCTAGGTCTCCTTTGAGAAGAAGATTTTAATCTCAACATAACCACGACATAACAAAATACTTTCAGTGACTGTCCTAAATTTAGCTAGATTGTTAATGTCATCAGCGTTCCCTGGGCAGTCAAATCCACAAAGAATTGTGGAATCAAATGTTAGAATTCAGACACAGGTACAATTTGATCTCAAGCGGCCAGGGCGAGTAAAACCATTGCATAATAACCTACAAATAACAATACCTCCAAATTCCCCTTTCCCCTTTTTAGTATAAAGAAGTAAAACAATCTGGAAACATTTACAGGGTTAGGGTTTACAAAACAGGTGAGATGTTATAAGCAAAAAAGTGTAATTTCAACAATATAAATTCGGAATAGCCGTGCTTTTTATTGGAAAATAGAAATAAATGACTTCTCTGCAATTTTCACGCTTCTCAAAGTCATCCAGTGGGCCGGATTGGACCCTTTGATGGACCGATTTTGGCCCGATCCCCATATGTTTGACACCCCTGCTTTAGACTGTATATAAACATTTACTGTATATATATTAATTGAGACTGATCTGTGTTGTATTTGCAGCATTTTCAACAACAACGAAACCGTTTTACATTTAGAGGTCGTGTGTTAATAGAAGTCGGAACTGAAATGTCAAATCAGTTCTTGTAATCTGACAGCTTTCAATACTTCAACGTTTTCATAAAACTCCCTTATCAAACAGACATTAATACCTCAAGCATGCACATTTCAATGATGCCATTCTGTCTGGAAATGTTTTCATTCCACAGCGGGATGCAGCAGCCTGAACTGCAAAGAGCCACAAAACAAAGCCAAGGACAACATTGTAATTGATGTGGTCTATTGTGACAATGAAATCATTAAAAATTACATAGACGAGCAACAGACTAATGACACAGATGAAAATGAGATACGTGAATGTAGCAGAAAGTAAAGAGGTTATTTTCTACTTTAATGGCCTTGTTGGAAGTTAAGAAATCTGCGTGGTTGAATACAGCTAACATACGTTAATGAGGGGTGGGAATCACAGCTTGTGTAGGAAGATATCTCTCATGAAAAAAAACTATTGAATCACTACTCATCACCTACTATACGATATTTGCACAAAACCTATTGGTTCCACTCCTTGATTGTTATTGAGATGTGGAGCAAACTGGTAGTGATTTGTTTTGTAATTTCAGTAGTAATGAGTAGGGTTTTGGGACTATGCCTACTGATGATTACTACATAATGCCTCTTTAAGTCACTGCATGATTATTACCTAATTACTTCTGTCTCACTGCTAGCTTTTGGGAAATGTCTATATAAAAGATACTCATTCCCTCACATTTATTATTGAATTACTACACAATGCCTACATATTTACTCCAGTATGCCTTCACAATCCCTGCTGAATTACTGTGTTGTGTCACCACTGATCACTATTGAATTTCTTGTCATTTCTACACAAACCCTTTTGAATTACTACTGAAAAAGGACACATGTGCTACTATTTGTCTGTTCAGTATCATGCTATATTATAGTGCATATAAATTATTTTTTATCAAACAACAATGACTTTACACAACCTTTATTTCAACAATGTTTATTAAATTGACAGAAATTGTTGTCAGTTTTTGTGGGAGCTGCTGGTGCTGCACTCGCCCACAAAGGCAGACGCCTTGGTCTGGCATTACTTCACTCTGCAAATAAGTTAATAATGTTTGAAGATGAGAAAACACCAAGTAGCAAAACTACTTGATTACTACTGGAAATACTACTACACATTCACTGCACACTTCCTACATGACACTATATAGCCACTACTACACAAATAGGTTTTGTGTAGTAATTCAGTAGTACTTTTTAATGAGGAATATTTTACATTTTTTTCATTTTTTCATTTAACCTTTATTTACTTCTCAGGAATACATTCATCCTGAGGAACATGAAGTGTAATCCAGTCCTGAGAATGAGTTTAATTAGGTCATAACTTGGGGTCTGATTGTGAAGTAATACAAATTGGTAATTTGTTTAGGAGTGCTTTGTAAATAAACATATACCAATGGGCCAGTGAACTTTTTCATAGAGAGTACAATGATGGATACACCAGTAACATAGCTGAGAGCAGAGTGAATAACATCTAAGGGTGATATCTGCACCATGTCTATATATTACATCACCAGGCAGACAGAAAGTAATACAAATTCAACTCTCCTTCCTTTTCCTTTTCTACTAAATATGGGAAAGCAGGTTGTATTTCTGTAAAGAAGATGTACTTACTTGAACGTTCACTATATTCAGTTTACAGGTTGTCCTCCTGTCCACTTTATTTAGCAACAAGTAGGGGTTTTCTGGCACAACTTCACCCACTAACAAGGTGCACGGAGAGAAGAAAAATGTCCAGAAAGAGGTAAAACTCCAGCAACACTTGTAGTACTAGGAACAACAAATAAAGTTGTTCCTAGTACTACAAGTGTTGCTGGAGTTTTACCTCTTTCTGGACACTTTATTTAGCAGCCAGTATCTGATACAAACCAAAAAAGTCTAATTTTCATAATAAAGATGAGTAAAGCTAATCTTGCAAATTTGCGTAGAGATCTAGTAGTGACAAGATTATATGTATAACACAATACAAAATACTGCAGCAGCAGTGAAAAACTAAAACACCTTGTAATTTGCTTACACAAAATATTGTATTGGAGTAGTCCTTCATATTGATTAGTAAGTCTATGAACCTCCTGGGAATCTGTTAGGGCTATTTTGTGCTATGTTGTAGTGCAAATAAGTTTCTACATGTTAGAACTTTTTGCTCCCAAGGATGGAAACTTCCAGTACTAAAGGCCTTGAATCTTCTCTGAATCCTTCTCACAGCATGTTTTATTCGTGCCCTAGGTGTGCCGGTCTCAGCAGGGCCCAGCAG
This sequence comes from Lutjanus campechanus, assembly GCA_027495735.1. NCBI lineage: Eukaryota > Metazoa > Chordata > Actinopteri > Lutjaniformes > Lutjanidae > Lutjanus > Lutjanus campechanus. Next base: position 48,469 of record JAJHUR010139472.1, read on the forward strand.
ACACAGCTCCACACAGATCTCAACACATACCTCATGGAAAACTGCCAGGGGGAAGTGTGTGTGCTCTCTGCTGTGGACTGGGTGAAAGACAACCTGCAGCTCTTCATTAATAAGAGCTTATCAGCAGCACCGGCTCCTAAGAAAGATTCTACCTCTCCGCGGCCACAAGAAGTATTCAGCCGACTGTGGATTTACAGTCACCACATCTACAACAAGGTGAAGAGGAAGAACATCTTGGAGTGGTCAAAAGAGCTGGGCCTGTCAGGATTCAGCATGCCTGGGAAGCCTGGCATTGTGTGTGTGGAAGGTCCTCAGTCTGCCTGCGAGGAGTTCTGGTCCAGGTATCTTGAGTGTTGTTATTTTTAGCAGCTGATGTCACAGCCAGAAGCCTGCTGAGGTGCCAGGTTTATTATTTTCCAAACTTTTTCCCATTTCACAGAGTGAAGGTTCTGACATGGAAGAAGATCATGATTCGACATAGAGAGGATATTCCCCTTGATCGTCAGGGCGAGGACAGCGAGACCGTTAAAAGTATAGACTCCCTGCGCAAATTCACAGGCTTTGAAGAGGCAATGTTTGACCCTCATGGGAACAGAGGTAATCACATGGACCTTGGGCAGCTCTACCAGTTTTTAAATGAGAAAGGCTGTTGTGACGTCTTTCAGATGTATTTTGGTATTGAAGGGAGGTAGTGGTCTGACCGAGAGAGTAAATATACATCGGTATTTGACTGGTGCTTTGTCATTGAAGTCACTTCTCCTAAAATAAGGGTTCACTTAAAAATTGAAATGTATTCTATTAGGGCTGTGCAGTAGCATTAATAAAAATATGCAAAATGCAATATCCAGCTTGCAGAAGCTGCAATTTTTTTTTGATGAAGGTAAATTGTCTGACAAAACAGCATTATAACAGTGTACTATAGTGCTGCAGAGATGCCCTTGTTCTCCAGATGTTTGTTTTAGGGCTGAAACTAATGATTATTTTAATTATTGATGATTCTCTCAGTCATTTTCTGGATTAATCAATTAGTTACATGGTCCAGAAAATGTCAGAAAATGGTGAAAATGTCTGCCAAAAGAATTGCAACATGATTTTTTTTTAAAAATTTTTTTCATTTCATGCAGCCCTACATTCAACACTGTTTTAGCTTCTTTTTTTTTGTTTCACATGCAAGCACACAAATGGATTGTGCACATATGGTCACGTGCCTGGTAAACTGAAATAAATGAACCACTTTCTCATGGTTGTTGCTCAGCTGTTACACCTGGGACCTCATTGGGATAAAAGGCAGAAAGAACGTTTCAGCAATTCGAGAAACAGAGTTCTCACTCTTTTTTTTTTTAGCTAATAGGCATATGTTTCAAGAAGAAGCATTAAAACCATGTTTTTCTGAGAGTTTTCTCAAGGACCTCAGTTATATTTGCAATTTTAATACTCCGCTGCATGTGCCGCAGATCACACCTTGCCCTAGGTGTTTCTTTCCTCAAATGGCGCTGCTGTGTATTACTGCCAGGCTATTATAGGATTTTCAGGTCTGATACCACATTAATAATTGGACAACATAGTCAACAATATGCCTGATATCTGTTTATGAAATCTGTTGATTTTATTCTCATGAATTATAGATAAGACAACCATGAAAAGTCTCCCTGCAATTTTCTTTGAATGATTAGTTGTTAGATAAATTGTGCATAATTGTGGATTACATTTTGGCAATTAAAACGCAGGATTTTGAACATGAACCACATTTTTAGACACCCCCCCCTACAAAAACATGGTATTATGTATATTTCATAAGTAATATGCACTCCTTACTCACTGAAAACACTCATACTGTATCTCTGAAAGTCCATTATCAGCTCATACCATTTCACAGTGTACTTTAGATATTCTGATGCTGTAGAAAGACCACTGAGAATTATCTCCTCAGAGGAGTTTGAACCCTGAGTGAGCATTTCAGAGTTCAGACTTGGTAAAAAATTAACTGATGAAACTAACTGAAATCATGACTGTGGTATTAGAACTGGCGATGACCTGATGAAGTACAGCTCAGCATAGAGTTACATGATGAAAAGAAATTGCAAGCACTCACAACTTGAAGATGAAGCCAAAGACAAAATGTTCAGTAGTTGCAGGCACCGGACTGCAGTTACTTTAAAACTTGCTTGGTCTGTATTGCCCAGCAGATGGCAGCATTATATAATCAAACTAGGAAAATATTACATCCTTAGATGTAACCTGTTATTACTGGATGTTAACATGTTTAAACCTAATTCATAACCTGGACCCCCAAAGAGCTGTATTAAATGTAGTAAAATATATTAGAATATGAATATTATGGGGCTTTTTTTGAAAAATATTAACTGTCATGAATTAATCATTCAGACTGAAATTATTCTAGTAATTTTATGAAGTAAAAAGGCTGTATCTATGGCCTTCTGTGTTTCACAAAAGCAAGACCTTTACAGTCCTCCACATTTTCTGATTTGTGCATCTTTTTTAAATGAATGATTTAGCTGCTTCTAAAGCATGAAGTTAACTAACGGATGGGAGATTTTGGTCAGCTGGTGGTCCTCATGCCGGTCCTGGTCCTTCTCTGCTTCTCTGCTCTTCGTGTTCTCGATTTGTCCTCAGAAACTGGATGTTCGCTCACTCAAATCAGACTTGTAACTTGCCTCTTCAGAGGACTCATCAGAGGAGTCTGTCTGTTTGTTTATCGAGGAGAGCTCGGCTCCCAGGTGCATGCACAGCTCCGGCGTGTCCCCCAGGACTTGATACTCTAAATCAGGATGAGCAACGTCTTCCTCCCCCCCATCCTGCATTTCTGGGTTTAATATCCCTTTTTTTCAGTTAGCATCTCTACAGTAAGTAGAAGCCGAATGACTCACTTGATGCCTTCAACAGAACAGTCCTGTATGGCTATGACTAAACCAGAGGTTCTTATTTTTTCTCAACCAAGGAGCCCTTACAAGATAGGAAATACACTGGGGACCCCATCATATATATCCTTTGGAATAATTTGAAGTAGCCTGTTTTTTTTTATACTTTGTTGAGAGAAATAACAATACAAAAGGAATGTATTGTAAAAAATATTAGACATGTTAACATGGAATCCCAGAATACACATAGATCAAGGGAGTGTGTTTCATTTTTAGTGTTTACATAAAATAAATCTGGATTCTGGTTGATTTTGATAATAGACAATAAAAAAAATAAATAATAGAAAATATAAAGCCCAAATAAAAAAATAAAAAGAATAATTTTAGGCCTAGTCTGGGACCTGAATATTATAGACCTGAAAACTGTTGATGGAAAGGATAAAGTTTGTGTCAATTAGTAAACCCACTGTGGTAATATTTCTGGCTCTCAGCTGTACACAGATGCATCAGTGAAGCAGAACATCCAGTCAATATTTCAGGGAATACATCAAACACAAGCAAAAAAGGTTTTAAAGCAACACCTTAACATACAAATTAATCAATATTTATTAGTCAATATTTGAATTTATGCCTTAACGAGATTAAAAATGTCAATCAGTATTTCTGCCGTAATACTGCCGAGCATGTCTTTGCTCGTCTGTGTTGAGTTTGCATTAGCTTGACATCAGTCGATATGTCATCAGATGAGCTGACATGAACCATGAAGAATGCCTGTTTTTTAAAATAGAAATATCATCTGCCATGATTTAATGTAATGATTTACACCGTTTCATGATAGCTTTGATAAAGCAATGATCAATAGGGTATGAATTGACAACTTTTGTAAGAAATCAATTGCAAAGGTTCTTTCAATAAAGGATTTTTACTCCACCATACCTTTACTTTGTTTCTGGTGAATTTCTTCAGTCCTTCACTGCCTGAACACAACAGTAGACAGACAGAGCAGCAGACTATACGTCTTAAAGATTGACGTTAAAATGCTTAAGTGCTAATTCAAAGGAAATGTGTTAAGAAATGTTTGACCTACAGCACACTAGAACACCTTTTAGTGCTCTTTTTTCCTTACTGTTGCACGTTGTGAATGTCCTCTTCCTTTTTTCTTAGGGTAAGTGAACTGATGAGTGGCACTTGTGATGTTCCAGTGTGTGATAGTGACATTGCCAAAAAATGGCTGCAGTTCTAACTAAAGCCATGATGAATTTGTACCTTGAGGTGTGACTATGAATAGCAAAGAAGAAAATGGCAACATACCTTAGTCATAGTCAGCCACCTGCTCCTTCCACCACAGATTCATCTACCAGCCAGATGTAAAAATAGTAAACACGTTGTTGCTACCAGTGATATGCTGATCAATGGAGCAGTGTTATTGACCTGCACTGCAGCTATAGCTGTAGTGCAGGTCATTAACACCACCTCTGGTTGTATTGACCAGAGGGTCAATAACAGCATAACAGGTCAAGTGTAGACCGCTTCTTAGCAGCTATATTATCTTCTGTAGCTGCTGTATTCTCCATCCTTTCTTACTCACTGGTAAATAAAGAGTGCAGTCCATAGGAGGCAGGACAGAGGTAGATATTTGCTCTGTTGTCTCTGAACTTGAGCATTTTGTATTTTAGATTAAACAGTGAGGTTAAAGAGGAAACGCACAGCTTTAATAGACCTTTTTCACAACAGCCATATTGCAATGTGATAGCAGGGTAAACACAGGTGTTACCAGTGATACTAATTAAGGTCCTGTTCTATTTAGTGTAGCAGAGCCTTTCCACCGAGTAATCATGCACAGCAGCATCCTGACTCTTTTTAACCTGAATGGAACAGGATCTTAATAAAGTATCATGGTTAACACCTGTGTTTACCCCTCTAGTTAACGCTAAAATGGCTGCAAGGTCGGCTTGATGGTGTTTACATCAACATCACATGAATTGAATGGATGAATTGTGGGGGACCAAAAGGTGCAAGGCAATTAAAATAAACTTAAAATTGATATGTAATATATTCGGCAGAAGAACTGTCTGAAGTCCTTTCTACGACCCACAGAATTCAGCAGACGTCTTCACAGGTGATGCTCTGCAGGCTTACTGCAGTCACCACTCCACATTGCATGCTCCTGGGAACTGGTTTTCAGGAAAGAAGACATGTGACTAGTGTGTCTGAGGTCAGACAACTGACTCAGCCAGTCAAGAATATGTAACTGTTAAAATATTTGCATCATTGTCCTCGGACAGTTTGGGAGAGGGGCTCATAACTTAAGAGGGAAATTTAATTTGAAACAATGGTGTTTTTGCACCAGTCTTAAAAGTATGCGCATATTAAATTGTGGGGTGATTTTGGGAAATGAATATTAAACTAAGTAAAAAATATCAAACATTTTGAAAAGATGTACAAAGAAATTCTATTTACATGGTACAGAGACGAGGAAGGAGAATGTAAACCATTGTTATTGGTTTTCTTTTCTCTTTCACAGTCTTGATTATGGAGTGTTGATTAGAGGGCATACATAGTGGTTAAGTCGTGAGGATTGATGCTGGGGAGGAGAGTGGGTTTATGTTATTGATTGATTATTGATTGATCAGTATAGAATGGGGATGGGACTAGACAAGCATGCTTCTTCTTACTCCTTTTTGGACAAGTCTGTTGATGACAAATTTACCCATTGTTGCTTGTTTTTTTCTAAATACTTTATTTATTTATTTTAAAATCCAGTCAAAATTGGGGAACTATGTGTTAAAAGATCTACCTACAGTGGTTTAAAGCAGAGGTGAAGTACCTCATCTAAAATAAAGACCATTTGCATTAGAAAAATCAATATACATTTAATAAAACATTAACATGGGGTTTTTGTAGGTCATATTAATCAGGCTCATCATGTGATCAGACGCATCAGGATCTTTCCATCATCATGATACAATTTCCTTTGATAAAACTCTGAAAAGTAGAGTTCCAGTGTATATTCAACACAAATGTTAACACTTTTAAAGGAGGGAGTGAGCTCTCTAACCTGAATCATTATGTCTTTTCACTTCAGAACCAAAACAAATTGCCACTGTCCTTCAACTCACAGACTGCACTTTCTGGCTACACTAATAGATTTATAGAAGTACACAGAGGCCACTTTATGTGTGATGATTATCTTGCCTACCTGAACACTGAGTTTTTGTCAATGAGATGGCTTAGCAGATCAAGGTTCTGCTCAGAGTATCTGAAAATCTCTGGGGTGCCTCCCTGTTTCCTCTGACCAGGGGCCTCTGCGACTTTAACATCATTATCACAAAACTGCAGGGACAAGGTGGTGCAGGAGGTGAAGGTTGGGGCAGTGCTGATGTTCATTTCCTTCCACTTACCTGCCTCACAGCGTTTCACTGCTCTGTGACATATTAATATTATTACGTGAAATGAAAGCGGGGAACGAGGCCGTACCTAAATGACTTTTTAGGTATTGTTGGTGAGACCACTGCATTTTTTTTTTTATCTCTACTGTTGACTTACTGGGGTGATGTTGAGGAGCTGAAACATGAAAGGACCGAGGGAAGAAAAAGCACATCAGCTTCTGAATCAATCAGCTTTGCTGTTGGAGTCTTTTACACACTGACAACATTTCTGGGATCTCCTGGTTTTCATCATGAAGCTCATCACCCGTATTGACTTTTCACAGATGTATTCGCACCCCATGTTTGATGCAATGAACTATCGATCAAAACCCAAACATGTAGCCTTGATTTAATGAGCCGTGCAGGCTATACAGTACATAAAAATACTGTACATTTTTGGAATATTTCTTCCTCCGTTATTCATGTTGCTTTTTTATGAGTAACAGCAGCTGTAGATGCTGTCAAAAAAAGTTCCCACTGTGCTGATTTTGAATTTTTTGTTGCTTGTTGCCCTACTTGATGCTACAGCACATAGAAAACACTTTACTTAAAGTCCTCCTATTTATCATTTGTAAGCAGTATTCAACATTTAACAAAGGTTTATAACACTCTATAACATAGTAGTAAGCAGATAAAAGTCTATATTAATGTATGTATCAAAAATTATAACTCCCTCTGTTGAAAATTATATGTGAAGGCTGCTGTATAAACAGATAATTAATGACAAATATTAAAATAAAGCTGCAAGCAGCATTAAATTGTGCACAGTGCACAAGACCCATAAAATATATAATTTTTCACTGCTTCCGATGTGTGTGCAGAGTTCCTTCAGTTTTCTAGCATCTTTGGGCCCTTAAAATGTGATTCATTTCAGTTAAAAATAATAATTACTTGTAACACAATAGGGTCCTTGCACTGGTTAGTGCTTGGGCCCTAAATATGGTTGTAATGATATAAAACTCATAGAAGGAATTAGAACAGCTGATACTGTACATTATTTAACGCTTAAAATATTCTTATACCTGCTTACAAATACAGGCATTGATAAACCATTTATTACATGTTTGCATACTGCTTATAAATGCTAAATAGGAGAACCTAAAGTAAAGTCGTACCACCATATTGTCACCCCACTATAGGCATTGAAGATGCATAGTCAGTTCAGGTTCTGTAGAGTAAATAACTTGGCAAATGACTACAGAAATCATATCCCTGGTTCTTGAAGCCCATTTTGGCAACTCTTTGTGAAAATCATTTTTACATTAAACTTCATTCACACATGATTTACTGGTATTTTTCTTTTTTTCATCATTTCAGACAATAACCCAATTCTGTACGTCTATTGAACTGGTGATGCATATAATTGAATTAGTTTTGAACGTCACAGTGAGGTATTTCAACACAGGGATTTCATCATGTCTCTATAGCTGGCACTCTTTCACAGAGCCAAGCTCATATAAATAGTATTGTTTTGAATTACTTGAAGCTGCAAACACTGAACAGAAGGTTTTGAGAGTATTATGATGAGGAATTTCCAAACTTATGCTCAGAAATATTCAAAGTCCTGAAAAAGATGCACACCGGCGTGGCTTCATCTCACATTATTCTATATCTAAAATGAACACTATTTTTTGTTCTTTGCGATTGTTGCAAATGAAAGAAATAATCCACAGTACACTGTACAGACTCCTTCTAGATAAGCATTAATCATACTGTGTCTTTTTTATGTAGCACAGTTATACTCGACTCCTCCACAAGTTATTTTGGAGCATTATTTGTTCTATGATATAATAAATGTGGTTCATTAATTGTACAATAAAATATCACCTCCTAATGCAGCCAATCATCTGCGCAATTTTTCACTTTATTTTTGTAAGGTATTCTATAATGCCATGAAGCATGCATATAAGCATATTAAAGTTGATTGTAATGCATTAATCCAGTTGAATTGAATGTATGGGGGAACATATTCATTGCTATCCAGCACTTGAAGTTCAGAATTGCACAACATAGCCCCTCTTCACAGCATATCAGTCTGCTAATTCGCGATGTGTTGCATTACCATTTCCAATTCAGCCAAAGTAAACTCGATAATCAAAGCAATTAAAAACACAATCAGTTGTGTTTCCAAGTGCTGTGTGGAAACTTGGCCTGGCAGCTCTTTGGGATTCTGGACTTTCTCTCCTGATGACCCCTCAAGGTGAACTCTTGTATGGCTGTCCATCCCATGAATACTAAATATGGCTGAATTAAACATTTTCTCTCTTCTCACTACTATTTAATCAGTTGTCTTACTGAGCTGTCTGTCTGGAGTAATCCCTGAGGCTCACCATCACACTGACTGGCATCATAAAGACGACTGGCACGCTGCTCTGGAAGTATTCAAGCCCGAGCAATCCCACTGGTCCTTCCCCTCTTTTTGTATGCACTCTTTAACAGCTCCAACCCTATAAATCAAGAGGAGCTCTTTGTTATATGCTTGCGATGTGCTGTGTCACCCCTTGACAAATTCTCAAGTATGATTTATCTTTGCAAAGTGCTTTAATACAGATATAGATTTATACTGGGGTTTAGGAAGTGCTTGTCGGTGTAATCAGATCAGAGCAGATTTACTTTCTATGTGATTATTTCCTTCATTTCAAACATTTTCAAGAGAGAGTATCGGGCATACTGAAGTGTTTCTTCTGAATTTGTTTTGATGGTTTTGTCAGCACCAGCGCTGGTGGTTACATCACCTGACTGCTGGGGTCAATAAGTCTGCCAGATATTCATTATATGAGAAAGAGAAACTCAGCTGCATATCTACATTCCTTAGCAAAACATGCAAAACTTGTTTCAATCAACAGCAGTGCTCTCTGCGTAGAACCACTGCATGTAGAAATAGAAAATTTCTGGCTTTAGCAACCACTGTGATTACCCTCTATATCATAGTTCAAACAACTTGATTGATGCTGTTCTTGTGGAACTTTTGAGCAGTTTGAGGAGTTATGAAACAGTCTCAATTTAATACTGATGCTTATAAGACCTACATAAGTTAACAGGACCATCCGCAAGAAGATTGGCCATTAGCTGAAACGAGTCTTAACATTTTCCCAGAGAAAATCACAGTGAGTTGTACATTAGCCAGTTAAAAAAGAACCAGGAGGAGATTTTTATTTAGATATTTAATTTTCAACTTTATATTTTGTGGTTATAACAGTGAAAACCCTACAGCCTTTGTCCACAGGGACCTTTAAAATCAACAGAATATGAAAATTCTTTGTAGCAGTTAGAAATCCCTACTTAAAAATGCATGCATCTGCAGAGACCCCGTCCTCTGCCCATACCTTCTTATTTGCACATTATTTTGCTGTGCTCAGGATGCACAAATACAAAGTAATGAAATGCTTCACTATTTACTGAAATTTACTGACTGTTAATAATACAAAAAATACAGTACAGCGGTTTTAAACACTTTCCAAATCACTGTGCTATACATTGTACTATAATTGAATTACTGTACTGTGTATAATTCAAATACCAGACAGAACTGTATATAAAATATAGCTTACTGTGGTTTTGCTGCTGCCTATCATTTGTGGCAGTTTGTCATAAGCATCAAGGAGACTATGTTTTTCATTGAGAGAAGACGACTTTCTTTTTCTCATCATGATTTCATTGTGCAAACAGCAGCAGCCTCAGGTAGATCAGCTGGATGCAAACGGGGCACCAGGGGGCAAAGTATCAGGGGATTACAGGAAAAACAATGAATATAGTTTTAATTTTTCTCTTCATATGTTGTCATGTATGAAGAAACCCCAACTGAATACTGTAAGTGAACAACTTGATTACTATCATCAAATTATTTAAAACAGCAAGTGTGTAGGAATGATTCTGTCTCTGCTGTATTTGATGTCCTGGAAATAAGACTTAACAATCAAATATCTTTATGGTGTGTTTACAAACAGCAACTGGCAAATCCCACATATTCTTTATTCCTTTAATGTGAAATAAATAAGATACTCATGAAAATCTAAATCAATAAACACAAGGTGAGCTTCTCTTGCAAGAGAAATAATTGTCTACATGTAAGATGTACATATGTGTGTGTGATTATTATTGATGCAGTGGATACAAGTACAGAGCGAGCAGCAGTACATTGAGCCAAAGCATATGTTGTGTTACTGATGCTATTTTAAACCACGGGCAATTAAACCCGATGGCGTCCTATGTCATTACTATACATACTGAAAAAAACAGCCAGAGAGGAGAGAGGAGAACCTTGATGATAATGAGGCTGATGCCAACATGAGATGTCCACCCACATCTCAGACAGCTGGCATCCTGCAGGCACAGCAGTTTGTCAGAACCTTTTTTCAATACAATGTTTACACATTAATATTCTGTTTGCATTGGACAGGGTTTGTTATTGGAAAAGGAAATTCCTATAATAGATTACATGGAAGAAAGAATGTTATGTTCATTCAACATGGTTTTATTTTATTCTTTAAATCCTGCTCATTGTCCTGCTCATTGTCTTGTGCAAGACATGATCCAGATGTTGACGAATCCATGCAGACCTAAGTAAGTGTAAATGATGTAATAGGAGGGATTAAATAATAGATGACAAACACGCTTCTAACAAGAGCCGTAAAGCTATGGTTTCCGACCACTCGAGTTTATGACAGTGACTATGAAGGTTTTAACTACAGTTCTCACAAACATGAAAGCTCAAGTTCTTCCATCAGCAGCAACATTCAACACCTTGTTGCTGTATGATAATGAGCCAGAGACACATCATCATCATCATCATCCCAAAAATGGCGGCTTGTTATCCACTCATTAACCGGTTAATTATGCATTCAGCCACTAGCATGTCTCCTCCACGTTCAACATGAAATTTCCTGTGTGAACATATATCATTTCCTGTGTTTCCATTAGATGTGCACATTAGCTGGAAAAGGCAAACCCCACAAGGACAAATGGAAACTAGCATTTTTTAAAGAAAAGGTTATAGAACAACACCACTGGAAAAAGCATCAAAATGATATCTTATGCTAATTTCTAAGGATAAACCCTTTAATAAAAGTGCAGCGCCGTCTTTTCACTCTAAAGAAAAATTAATCTGTGTTATCAAACTAATGCTGAGATTTCCTATAGCTGTCATTTTATTGGAGGAACATCAGTCTCCCACTCACTAATATTCCAACTTTAATTAAGTCTCTGGTGAGTTCCTTGGAAGAATCTCAAGTGCTCAAATCCAAACAGATGGCACGCTATTTATTGCATACCTTATGCCACAGGTACTAGCTTTTTTTTCTCACCCCCCATAAGACTATCCAAGACAAGGCTTCCCTTTATGTACTCTCCTGGGCCTGCACAATTCAAGATTCAGCCAAACAATACAGAAAAGTTTGTGTTAATTAGATCTAAAAATACAATATAGAATAAATCAAATGGCAGACAGACATTCCCGGGGCAGGCTATTTAAAGATGCACCGCGGAGAATGTGAGTCAGTGTGGATGAATGAGTTTAAAATACAGTGGGTAGCCCTGTTTCAATCATCAATCCACGGGCCTGCATGTGGCCTGTTTGGAACAGCGGAGCCGCTGCCTCACAAAGTGGAAGCCCTCATGCAGCAAACAAGGGAATTGTATCTGACTGTACACATTCATCTAGACTAATGGCATGGTGATGCATCCAGGGGGATACACAAGCTCATGTTCTTTGTTCCAGATCATTTGACTCCTTCTAACTTCCACTCGCCCCTGTCACAAGTGGAAGTGTGAGTGATCTGTTTAATCTCATCAAATATGATTAGGCAAAACACATCTCAAGATAATATCCTACAGTCCTCTGATTCAGCAGCGATACAGATGAGGCGTGAATGTTGCAGCTATGAGTCAAAAGGGGCTACAGAGGGCTCAGCTGTGCTCCACCTATATTAGCTTTACACCAAAATGAGCCGCACAGGATACTAATAAGACATAACAAGCTGTGCTTTCTATCAAATTAGACCAATACGGGAAATAATATGTTCTTTATTAAACAGTATTAGACCCTTTTTTAGGTCTTTATTAGACTTTATTAGAGGGTAATTAGGGACACACTACAACAGAACTGTACTGTGAACTACAATGTATTAATTCCCACTGATAGACACTTATTAGACTTGATCAGGGGTTAAACAGAACTGTACTGTAAAATAAGTATATTGTTTTCCATGGTTAGACCAGTGTAGACTTTACTGGAGTGCAATCAGGGACACATTACAACAGAACTGTACTGTAAACTAAAGTGAAATCACATATCCATTACTACTCCATTTAAAAAACAGTATGTGAACCAGATCTACCAAGTAAAAGCCAAAATTATAGAGGTAGAGGAATATTTTGTCCATGGGTGAAAGCCCAGAATTATTGTAATACTGAAGGCATATAATGCGATTTGTGTCCCAAATTACCCTCTGACAGTGGCAAATAATACACTTTAGTTCAGAGTACAGTTCTGTTGTAATGTCTCCCTAACTCCCCTCTAATCAAAAGGCTCTGTTGATAAAGAACATACTATTTCTAGTTTTTGTCTAATTTATTACAAAGTGCAGCTTGTTACTGTCACGTGTGTGGTGTCTAATTACAGGTGTAGCTGTGTTTGTTTGTTGACTAATAAAAGGCTTAGTGTTTGTCTAATTTAATACAAAAACAGCTTGTTATGTCTTATTAGTTTACTCTGAAATAAAGTGTGACCCCAAAATCTGCTGTTTGAACATACTGTATATTAAAGTAAATATTTAGTGGTGGGTATTTTGACAAAGACAAGATGTTCCATGTACCTACTGCTAGTTGACATAATCATGATTTTTTTTTGTGCCTCCTTTTTCAAGGTAGCAGCAGTGTTGTAAACATGCAATTTATTCTACCCAATTCTCTGCTAGAATGAGCTGTCAATCAAAGACAAAAACCATTTACATAAACAATACAACCCCAGGCTTCTAAGGGCAATGATAACAGACTCCCAACACAAAAGTTCTGAAAATGAAAAGAAGGATATTGAAAAACTGCGAGTTTTGTCTTCGACTGTCTGCTCTTTGCACCTCATCTTTGGGTGCAGAGCAATGATTACAAGTAAACTCTTCCAAAATATTTGTTCTGCCTGGCAGGCAATATGAGAGATGACACAATATTAATAAAAATAAAAGGAAAAGATAGTTGGATTGATTTTTTTTTCTTCCCCCAGTCGGGAATGTTGTGATTATGGTTATCGGTAAATAAAGTACTGACTCAAGGTTTGGTAGAATCACTGGGTTACTTCACAGTGTCACTAATACCTGTTAAATCTGTAATTAAAAACATGATCCAGAGGACAAACATTTCTTCATCAGCTCTGTTTAGCATACTGCATTCGCTTTGCAATCCCACTCCATCTTTGAAATCCTTTTATCCTTTTACTTCCTCAGCAAATCGCCCAGTGAATTACACAAGGCAATTTACATGCTTGGATAGTGAAAACAAGTGGAATTACTGTTATTTCTGCATAAAACGTTGTGCTGTTAATCCAAAAGAAGGACCACTATTTGTGTCAGGGTTGGAGGGCTTTTCATGCGCAGTCTTGCTAAGGCTCCTCCAGTTGTCACTAATCTACAGCAGAACTGTGGGATGAAAAGGGAAAAAAACAAACTGAGTTGATAACAGTCTGGTCCAAGTTACTGTGAAAAAAAAAACTTCACTTTTCCACCAGAGTCTTAATGTTGACACGAGAAAAAAGGCAAAAGAATTTAATTGTACAGAACCACACTGTATGAAATAAAGTATTTGTTTTTTGGCTGCCTGAAAATTTTAACTTCACTGAATTTTAAAGAATGAGTTGAGGTAATTTATAATGATTCAACACAAACAAACAAACTTGATGTTAATTCAATTGGACTTGAAAAAACATGGTCAATAGTTGGGTTTCAGTGCGACGGCATCACAGAGGTGTGCACGCAACTAGGGGGCAGAGAGCAGGTGAATTTAACGACTTACTCAGCAAACAACGCTGGGGTTTCTCTCTTACTCTCCCTCCCTTGGGCCGCTGGCAGGCAGGACAGTCGTTTCCAGAAGGGAACCCCTGACCTGCGAAAAATCTCGTGAGAGTGATTATTCTAACATAAACAATGATCTCGCAACAGTTTTGCAAATCAAGGTTTCCCGTCTAGACATGATTGGGGAGGACACTGCAGTAGTAAATTGTTTGTTTTAGCTCCTCACTCACTAATTTTTCACCCCAGAACTCTGGCTTTTTATTTTCCCAGCATGTACATCTATAGGTAATCTGGTCATTTCTCACCATTACAGAGAACTAATCAGCACGGTCCAAGTTATTTTCTAATATAATCGGTGCAAGCAATTTCCTCACCGTGCCAGACCTAGAAAGCTGTCACACATGAGATTTTTTCTTTGAGTTAATTAGCTTATTGAGACTAATGTTACAACCATACCTCCTCCTGATATGATTAAATAAGGAGGATAAACAGGCTCAATAACCAACAAAACCAGGTAAGTTGAGCAAAATTAAGAGGACATGTCAATAACCCATGAAGTTGTTTGTGATTCAGCTCCTCTAAAATAAACATTTATTTAAGTAGCAAACTTAGGGCGGTTTCATTCAAGATGATGATACTGATTATTGTTACCATTAGCTGACATTTTTTATAATATATTAATATGATATGAAAGACAAAGATCAACAGATCAAACTCTGAAATGGACTGAAGTTGAACTGAAGTTGACCTGAAAACAGTGGACAGCATATTCCCTGATCAGAGAACGTGAGCTTGTTTTTCATCATAGTATCATATTACATGTTCATCCTATAATTATTTAAATACTTGGTTGACATGTATACCAAATCCTCCTGTCTAACCCAAGGCAATAAAAGTGTCGCTTTCAGATCGATGCTAATCACTGCTGACCTCTAGTGGTTGGGAATATTCACTGATAATGATAATCACTGAAATAATGCAGCTACACTAAAATAATGTAACTACACTAGCTATGTGCATTTTAATAAGAGAATGAAAGTAAACATTTCCCAAGTAACTAATTACTTTCATAATGCAGTTATTGGTAGAGTAATTCAGTTACTTCTTGAGATAAGTAACTAGTAATAGTAACTAATTACTAATTTACAATAACAACACTGCAAACATTACACAAAAATGCTGTTTTTCCAGTTCCTCACACAAAAAAGACTGCTGCAGCTTCTCCTGTCGAAGTTAAGAAAATAGAAAATATTAGTTGATTGCACTAAATTCCTCTATAATTTTTTTTTTAGAGTGTATTAGCTTAAGAATTAATGTTCAAGATTGCAAAATCAGAATTGTGCTGTAGACCTAATATGTAATCATCTTTTTTTTTTATGATATCAATTCATCCCTGAAGGATTTTGTCAGAGACTCCTGTTCTGCCATGATAAGAGCTTATTGTGAGCTGGAGGACTGATATGGACCCTGCCTACAGGGTACAGTGGGGATCAGTTTCTTCAGTTTAGTAAGACTTACAAGGCCTCCTCAGAGGTCATGCTGTGATTGTTACATTGCCCACGGTATGGTTCTCACATTTCAAGGGTAAAGAGAAAAATCCATTTTCCAACTCACTATTTACGATTGCACGAGTGTCCCCCCCCCCCCTTCGATATCCAATTACTAAATTATGATGAATTCTTAGCATTATTTTCTGCCAGGCATTATTCAAGACAGTCTATCTCAATTTACATAGCTTAACGAAGCACTGAGCTTTTAATAACGCGAAGGAGTGTGATAGCTGGAGCTGATGTTTATTTGAACTGGCTGGGCTTTTGGTAGTAATGATTATGAAGCGAGCATTGGGAACCGTCTCTGTGAGAGGAGAGGGGGGAACGAGGCGAGGCGTTGTGTGCAGCAGGCAGATGGTTGGCCGGACAGTGTGTTGATAATGGCAACATTAGTCTGCTGGGAAGCAACATTATGCTCAAGGTCAATGGGAGCTGAAGAATGGAGGATCATAATGACTCGGGCCCCGTGTCCTGGAACGAGATCTCCCTTTAAGGATGTCGAGATATTTAATATGAGCTCAGTAATCTGCACGAGGCCATTATATCCGTCCTCAAATTTCAGAAAGTTCATCTGTGTCACTGAAGCGGCGGTAATGGGCTACAAAAGGTGCTTTCTTTTATCTTTATAAATTGGTAGGGTTTAATCTACATTAGTATCTAGATTACTACTAAATGTAAGATTTGCTTTAGTCAGTTGTAAGTTTGATAAGGTGTAGTTTTATAATGCTTGTCTACAGATCATTACACTTTATGTCCACACATCTGGCCTTGTTTAGATAATGTGGATATAATGCACATCTGCACATATGTTCTTGGAATAGTGGAGACTCGGGGCAGTTGTAAAGTTTTTTATGTTTTGTTTCATAACTCTCAGACTGCCCAAAGTACACTAGTCATCTTTTAAAGAAACATATGCGGCCATATGGCCTAAAAGTTTTATAATGGTATCATTTGGAGTATGGATGGTTATGTATATATAACAGTATATCTGTTTTTCCTAATATTTCAGCCATAACTGTACTCATAACTGTATTACTGGGGCACATTTCACACAGTACAGAGGCATTTTAAGAACATTTAACGTGCCAAACTGGAATAAAAGAAAAAACGTAAAACCTTTTCTCAAGTATATCAAGTATTACCACCCCTTGTCACCACTGTTGTCTGACGAGATTTGCAGATTATTGTTTTCTGCTCGTTGTCTAATTTTTCAAACGTGAACCACGTCCATGTAATGGAGGTTGCATCTGTCTTTTTTTTACAAATTCCTCCTCCTCCTTGTTGTGTGCACTGTGGTGAATTGTTAGAAACAAGATAAAAACCAAAGCTGTCTGTATGTGGTCTACCTGCTTAGCTTAGTTTGCCACATAAAAATTGGCCCCTTCATTTGGGCAGTTGTAACAGTGTTTGGGGGCAATTGTAACACTGAAAAAAATAAGTTATATTAACCCACTGTATCTCAATTAAAAGGACACCTCAAAGTAATCACATTACTGCAGAAGTATAAGATTTTTAGAAGGCCCTATTGTTCAAATTGTTGATATCAGACATTATATGCATTCAAAGCAAAAGTCTGTTTCTATTTTTGCAGAAGACTGGGCAACTAATCTGGTAGTAAACAGATTTGATTTATTTGAATTGAGTTAAAAGTAAGCAAGTTCATTTTCTAACAGAAAAGTACAGTTTTATGTCAATACACCAAACAAGAAGCTTACAATGGGCCATGTGAGTCCTGCATGATCTTGCAGTAATGATAAAATCTTCTACGCTAGCAA
The DNA here is from genome assembly GCA_027495735.1 of Lutjanus campechanus. Lineage (NCBI taxonomy): Eukaryota > Metazoa > Chordata > Actinopteri > Lutjaniformes > Lutjanidae > Lutjanus > Lutjanus campechanus. The sequence continues at coordinate 66,101 of JAJHUR010139472.1, forward strand.
CAATATCTATATTAGTATAGTTTGTTCATGTTCATTTTTAACTAACAAATTGAAGATAAAATTTATGTAGGATTAAATTTGCAGTCATCTAAACTTTGGACTACAAAAATAAAACACTGTAGTGTTACTGTAGTGTTACACTGCATGTGCAGAGTGTCATCGTGTTTTTGCTCAGAGGAATTGAGTGTGTTACAACTGCCCACTGTTACAATTGCCCCCTGTCTCCCCTACTTCTTGAATCTTCCCATATGTCCCTCATATATTCATGGCATTTTCATAAACACCCTACTAGACTGCATTTTTATTCCTACTAATCCTCACCTAGAGCACATATTCATCCTGCAGTAATCCTTATTTACAGTAATTAAGAAAACATGAATGCTAGTAATACCTGTACCAATCTATAACTCAGTGATCCATACTCCTCCTCTATATCTCGCATCATTACAAGGGCAACATCAGCACATATTTCAACTCCACAATTATTTCCACTCCGCTGCTGCTGCTTCACTCTTTTTGTGTATATGTTTTCTCCTTATTTTGTAATCTGTTCAGTACATTTATTCCATTTGTTTTTTTTTCAGGGTTTCTGCACTTTTCAACAAGTTGAATTTAAGACTTTTTCAGACCTTTTTAAGGTCATTACAAATCCAATTTAAGACCTGTTTTGCATCCATGCTGGCGAAATAAAAGTATGAAGGTTTTGGTGGCATCCTAATCACTGAACATGGTGTGAAACAGGTCACCTGTCTTAATTGCTTTTATATATGACTGATGTTTACGTCCACTTACAGGGTGAGCTCCGATAAATTCTGACAGGGCTGCACATTAGCGGTTAGTGGTTCCCTGTTGGTTTTGTTTTGAAGCTGTTGCAGCGTGATCAAGGCAAATTATTCCCAAAAAATGCATTTAAAAGTGAGACTGAACACTTCAACTTTGTAAGAGTAACATTAACTTCATTAATCCCATCAATTTTAAAGACCTGTCAAGATCAAATTTAAGACAGTTCAAGTTATTTTAAGGCCTAAACTTCAGATTATCGGATTTTAGACTTTTAAAGACCCTGTGGATGACCTCATTTTGCTTTTTCAAATTTCCCCACAGAGATCAATAAAGTTCAATCTTAAGTGTTGTCATTTCACTTCCAATGAAAGCAATCAGCCGCATCCTAACATCCTTGACCATAATGTCAAATCACAAAGTTGTTCACCTCCAGCTTTCCTCACCAGGCCCATCCTATTCCTCTGTGAAGTTTGTTAAAACAAGGGGAACAGCAGCCTGCTGCGTTGACATCTGCGGTTAGTTTCATGAAACCACTTCAAGCGTATCGAACTCAGCTCCAGCGAGACGGGGAGGAATTCGGGGAGACTCGAGTCTTCCTTTTGTCACCCTGTATTAATGCACAAATCATGAGCGGAGCCGAGAGCCTCGGGCAATCTTCCTGAGGAGCTTCATGGTTTTTTAATCCTTCAACACTTTGCATATATTATTAATACTAAAGGCTGAGTAATACTCAACAGTTGCATGGAATAACAATTACAGTGCAACTTTGGTCATAACACTGTCTATCAACGTACGCTCCCTCCCTTTTATATCACTGCAGACACGCAGACTGATATTGTGACTGCGGGTAGCAGCGCTGTGATTCAAAAGCACAACGCATTACTCTTGAGTGCATTTTAAAGTACAAACCTAGTCACAACAAAATGGCAGTTTTCAAGTTGTTCATATTTTAATCCGCACTTTGTCTCTCTTTTTTTTTTTTTACAGTGGCATAGTTGAAAAATGAATATCAATACTGAGAAAAAAGCAAACCTCACACATCCCCCATAAAAAGCAAATTAATTACAGCGATTAAAACTTTGTACAAAATGAGTTATTTATAGCATCATATTGAACTAACAAAATAACATGTATGAGCATTGGCAATGTGGTTCAATGTCTTTGATACAGTGACTATATACAGTGAGGGGATGTCTGATTCACCAATGCCTAAACATGTCATTAGTATACTGTTTGCAGCAAACTCAAAGGCCATAACGGTGATCCTTGTATCTTTTTATGATAAATTACAGAATTTAAAAATGGAAAAAGTTAATGTCAGACAACTACTTTAGTAACAGCAATAATATCAATCAATATAGTATTACATAATAAATGTCAATCAATCATAATAAATACATATATTTTGACCAGATTTTTTTCTTCTTTTTTCTTTTTTTTACATTTTAAGCAATTCATTAGAATCCCTGTTTGAAAACATCTTCGTAAGTGTGAAACGATCTCTTCAAAGTGACATGAACTGATATGACCTCAACTTAAAAGCTATAACCAGTATTTTATCTTTGACTAAAACTGAATAATTACACATTATTTACATGCCGTCTGGCAAAAAAAACGAAAAAACTTTCGTTAAGATAAATGGGGGGGAAAAAAATTAAGACTTGTGGAGTAATTTAAATACTGTATATGCTAATATACAAATTGTAATGTGTCAGGGATCCCAAGATTCAACAATATTGTTCACCAATATTCACGTTAGCAAAGTATATTACAGCAATATCAACACATTGAGCATAGTTGTTCAATAAAATCCAACATAAATAATGAACCCCAAAAGGTTCCACTCATCCCGTTTGGATCTAACATCAAATCGTCAACCGAAATTAAAGTTCCTCATCCATGACGATATCTGCAAGTGTACTGAAATCCTCATCACGTGTCTGACGCCATCTCTCCATCTAGACTCATATTGAATCCTGAGACAAGAAACAGTTGATGTGTTTTCCCTCCATGTTAGTCCTCAGACTTTGTGCTTTAATTTTCTAACTTGTTCTCTGTTGGTACAAATCAACAGCATGAACGAAAACTGAAAGTAAATCAATGCAGAAGTATACAGACATTACTAAAAAGGGAGTGGATTTCATCTAGAGACAATCACAGAGATTGTGCCTCTATGTTTTGTTTTGTCAAAGTGTCTGGTCTGTTTTTACTATTTTTTTTGAATGTATGCAGTATGGCCGGGTTGGGGTAGACTCCAGGCAACATCCAAAAAGACTGTTTAATCCCTAAAAAGATTTCTCTGGTGTTAATGTTTGATAAATTGATGTATTTAACATATTCTGCTCTTAAAGCAAAACCGTTTGAAAAGCTAAGACTTGACTCTAACTTGAGTTGAAGCACATTTCTTGTTGCTTCTGAATTTTAAAAAATCCGCAAAAAAGTTGTATAACAGCTAAGTAGAGAAAAAAAGTGAATGCAAGCAATGAAAGAGGAAAAACGCAGGAGAATGTACAGCATTTAGGCACCATAAAACTGAAATGGAAGTAATCCAATTGTACATGGTTTACATTGATTACAAAAGGAGAAGGCTATATCGTCAGCGGATGCTTTGAAAACAAGCATATCCAAGCATGAGCTCTCTGGAGAAGACAAAAGAATAAGAAGTAAAGCAAAACAGATCATGTAGTAACGCTGAGGCAGCTTAAAATTGCATGTCTGCTGTCAAAAGTTGTCATGAAACGAAGGAAAAGAGTAACAGACGTCTAAATGAAGTACTCTTTCTTTTCCTCTGCATGCACATGGTTTCCCTCAGCGTTGATGATGGCTGTGTCTGCGTCGGGGGCATCCTCTGCTCCTTTGGCCTCGTGTGTTAGATACGTCCCTGCAGACACACAGAGCCACAGCAAGTTATCCACCTGCTGAAAGGCGCTAGACATATACACGAGCCAGGAAATTGTTATTCAAGAGAGCTCAAGTGACCTCTTTTACCTTTATGTCTGGCCAGATATCGTCCGAGAACTATTATCAGACACAAGGTGATGAAGACCACGACTGCAACAACACCTCCGATTAAAGCGTGGTCAGGTCCGTGTTGTCCTAAAGCATTAGGATCTGAAACAAGACAGAGATGGAGGGAAAAGTGGAGAGATAACGTTAACACCTGCAAGCTGTCAAATTCAGCTGTAAACATTTATTAAACAGTGATGAAAATATTTTTACTCCTGCAATTATCCTGAAAAAATCCAGATGTAGCTTTTACACACAAAGCACAAGAGTCCCAAATGAGCCTCTGTCATATTTAGAGCAACCTGACATCGCTGCTTTGAAGTGCTTGAATAGAGGTATAAAAGAAGTAATCATAGGAAATACCACAAATCTCTGCACAATTCAAGATGTGGCATTAGCAACAGCAAGAAAACTGAAGTTTAGCTCTGACTGATGTTTTAGGTGTTTTTTGCCAAAGCCTCTACACATACTGTCTTTTGTGTTTTCCCCCGTGCCCACTGCCAGATTCAGCTGCTCAGGATCAGGTTTTTAAAATAAGTGTTATTTAACATGAGGCGTCCTCCGGGCAGAGAGCGAGCTGAAGGTTTCCCAAGCAGGAGCATGCCTTTGTGTCTGTCCTGTAATAAACTGTAAGTGGCTACGTCTTTACTGTGCACCTCGTGTGCTCTCATTATCTCAAGCTGATGAATGGCTATGGCTGGTGCTCAGTTTTGCAAAGTGACCCTGGGAAATGACGGCGGGGATGTTCCTACAAACCTCGTTATACTCCTCCGTTAACGGAATGCAACCCTCATTTTCAGCGACCCAAAGTGTGGGACGTTAAAAATAAAAAAGATGAAGTTGTGGAACATGCAGTTTGTTTAACGCCATGCAGAATAGAACCACCACGACTGTTTCATCAGAGACTCACAGACAGGCGCCTCAGACTATGACGCAGTAACTGTTTTGGTACAACAGTTTGGTTGCATGTCGATGGATATAATGATCTGTCCAGGTGATTTCACTGTCAGCAAGGGGCATAAGCAATTTTCATATCACACTTGGCTGCTGCACGCTGCTCACAGGAATGAGACAAGCTGAACTGCAGCTGAACTTGTCACATCAACACAACTTGCTACTTATGCTTTCACCTTAAAGTGTCAGTAAATGACCATTAAGTCTTTATACTTGTCCAACCGGATTTTTGAGCTTTAATTCACAGTAAATAACACTGATTATTCTGTCAGTCCAGAAACAAACTACAAAAACATTAAGAACATTGTAAAAAATATATATATATATATGGTTGCAAACATGAGAATAAATCTCCTGAAACACTAAGAAAACACTTAGAAACAGGATTTTGTAAAAACCTTGGTATTTCACCCAGGGGCAGTACCTTACTTCCTGCATAATGCAGAGTGCTATGCACCAGATGTGTGTTGTTGTTGGCTTGCATTGGGTCATCTCCTCAGTTTTTGGATAAGCTAGCAAAACTGTAACCTAAAAAAAATTGTCTTCACCTAACGTTTGCCTTAACCTCAAGATTAAACCTGCAGAGACCTCACATCTAATCGTAAATTCAGAGATGACTTTTTAAAAATATATTTTATGAACATCTATTTACCCAGGTAGATTTAGATTTTTACTCCTTGTACTGCTGGCATGGCTGCAGATTTTTACCTGACTGTTGATCAGTTCTCAAACTGTCCATCATAATGTTTTACTGGGAATATGTACAACTAAACAGTGCTAAAGTATAGTGAAATTTAGATGGACTGAATTATGTAACAATTTCAATTACAAGGCACACTATACAAACACATAAATACTGTAGTATACTCTGCATGCCTTCATACTTGACATGCATTAAATAAACTGGTCTAATATTGTATGTGTGTATTATTCAGTCTAGTCTGCCTATTTTTCTAAGCATTAGAAATAAAAGGTGCATGCAGGTTTCATACTAAGTATCCTACAGAAAATATAAGTGCAGTTGATATGGGGCGCATGTTATGAGGTTCAAATGTGAGCATGACTGGACAGTGCAAATTAGAAGCAATAACTTATTGGTACCAAACTAACTAACTCACCCTCAGTCATAAATAAAACTGAACATGTACTCAGAGCATGGGCTGAGACGGGAACAGAGCTCGCAGGAGCGTGTACTCCTATTCGGGTGAATTACCAAGTTTTTAGGGAGTCCCCTTAAGAAATCAAACACACTGTCAGAAGAGGAAAACTACATATATTCCAGCAGCACTCAGGAGCATCAGCAACTCAATTTGCCATGAATTCTGTTCCCCAAGTATTTCAAATCTTACAAATAAATACCATAACAAACTAAACTGCTGCAACCACGTTATTCACATAGATTAAATCATGAACGTAGAACCTAGAAAAATATGGTAAACAACTATGTGATCAGAAATGTGAAAGATAAAGAGTTCCCACAAATAATTTTGGACTTCCCCTTCCATTTATGCTGCAACAACATGATCTGAAATCAAATATTTACACACCGGCACAGATACGATCTCGCTCAGATAGAGCCGTCTATTTCATTGTGCAAAGACAAACCACAGCAGAAACATATTGTGTGATAACTTATGCAGCCTGTGACATGGCTGGAGAGAAAGCAGCTGGCGTCAGCAGAGTTGAGCATCCATGCATGGTGATGGTTTGGCTCATGCTGTGTGGAGGTCGTGATGTGTCCTGACCCAGATCCAGATCCAGCATCACACACTGTAAATCTGGCTTGCAATGATCGTCTAGTGGGATATTTACCTGTTGTAGGCCCTGGAAAGTCTTTGGCTGTTGCCATGGTTGCAGACAGTGACAGCAGTAAGGGAAGACGAGGGGAACAACACCGTGATAAAAAAGGTGACCACAAAGTTCAAAGGAAACATGAGAAATTAACATGGCCTGTTTCTCAGAGTTTTTACTTTGACAGCGTGCAGAAGTGCCGGAAAGCAAAGCTTGCTGTCGGAGCCAAATGCATGCTGGAGTAACTGGAGTAACTGGTAATGGTCACTGCGAGAGCAGCACATCAAAGATACATTGATAAGGATAAAGTGAAGAACAAAGGCGCATATACTGAGATTTTTGGGTTGTAATTTTTAATGTACATCCTTAATTGGTCAGTTCACCAAAAATTACAAATAAACATAATTTCTTACTTACCTCTAGTGGCATATAGCCATGCAGACTGTTTTAGTTTTTGCCCAAGGTGAAAGATATTTGTCAGGGATGCCCTGATCACATTTCTTTTGTTGCCACCAATCCTGATGATTGTCTATAAACCATATCAGCCAATACACAGACGCTGGTGTAGCAGTTTAATATTAAGCCAAACTGGGTCAGTAGTACTGCATTCAACCACTAGGTGCTACTCAGCTGCTCCCAAGGAGTTGAGTCAGTGAGTTTTCACATGTTCCTGTAAATTTTTCACAATAAAAGCCTTGCTAAGAAGAAAAGAAGACTAGTTTCCAATCATTGAAATAATAGAGGGCTTGTATTGTATTGCTTGTATTAACAGGATAATGCAGTAACTTTAACAGAACAAATGGGAGCAGGTCAAAACGAGGCTTCCTACTTCTGCTACTACTGACAAACTAGCTGGCTAGCTCTTAACAAAGCATGAGTAACATGACGGTTATCAGCGACTGGGTTGTATTGGTGTTAGATTTAAAACCTAAAATGAATAACTGACTGACTCCACCACTGCCACCAGAGACCATTAATCCCCATCTCCTCATTGCATATGTTTATGAATATTGGACAGTAATGCTCTACATCGAGTAGTTATGGGCATCCCTAATATCTGTCTAATAATTTGTCCATGAGTTGCTGTTGATTTCTGTTAATGCTTTGAGCATCACAAATGGAATTCCATTAACTGTCACTGTCTTATGGTGGAGGCATCGATCTTAGAGGCAAACACCTCAAAACCAGGATGAATAAAACCAACGTGATCTGCATGCCTACAACACTAGAGGTTAACAAGAAAACATGTTTTTTGTGTTTTGTGTGGACTGACCCTTTAATGTTAATAGCTATACAGTACTAATAGTCCTTTAGGATGTTTCATCTGCTTTAAAACATTCACGTATCAGGTAGCACGTTATTCACCTGCTCTGCAATATGGAGCTATGTTGAAAGACAGGTAAGAGTTTAAATATACAGCTACATGGCAAAGTATCTTAGAAAACTAAAGTCACTGCTTATTTCCCCCCTGGATTATTATGAGAAGCCAATTCCTTCCTTTTAAGGTACCCTGTGGAGTTAGTTTTTACCACCAGTGGTACTACGAAACAACGTTCTTATGAGTGGGTTCCTATTTTGTTCGTATTGTTCATGTGCAGAAGTAGTCCCATGCACACAGTCAACGTGATGCACATTCCTGCCACCAGTTTCAAGCTATTTTGCTGTTCCACAGTGCACAAAGACTGTAAGCTAGAAAAATATGTTTGTGAACAATACACAATTTAAAATATTCAACCAAAAGGGCTTTGCAAATATTTTATGACGAAGAAAGAAAAAAAAAAGGAAAGTCAAGGATACACATAATGTATTTTGATGAGAGACACACAAGAAAACTTTTGTTTGTTTACAGAAAAAAACTCCACAGGGCACCTTTAAGGTTCATGAGCCGAGAATCAAAAATAAGCACATCCCAAATCTAAGTAACCTTTGTGTTTTCTCCATCACAACACCAAAGCTATTTCCACTGTTAAGGCAACCATCCAGCATGTTCAATCGGCAGAGTGCTCTTGTGGCTCAATACGACAAACACTACAACAGTAATTCCATTAGGAGAGATGAACTGAAGCAAACGCATGGAGCATGTGATTTTGATCAACATTATTCAAATGTAATTGCATGTGTTTTTATTGTTTGGTTGTAATGGTAGAAACCATTCAGCCACAGTATAAACACTCTCATGTTTTCTATTTTCTGCTTCTGCAAAGATGTAAATTTGTGCAACGGTTTACAACAGTAACTACCTGATGTGGTAACTTACACCTCCTACAACGTCTGCGTATTGTCAGCTACGGATAATAAAACTAATCAGGAACAGTAATAAAAATGCTGCTGAGGTAACGGTGCTGTGTATAAAGAATAAGGCGGAAAGGAAAGAGGAAGAAATAGACACAGTATTGAATTCATCCAGTAAAACAATGCTATTTTCTAGCTGAAAGCCTGGTTGTTAGCTCATCAATCATCAACTGTGTGTTCAGTGTCATGTTTGTGAGTGCGTGGAGCGTTGAGGCGGGGCCATGGAGGGGTTGCAAGTGTACCTGCAAACGCAGCTGTGACTGCCTAGGTCTGATGTGGGAATGTCAGCATTAGCAGATTGGAGGAACGGAGGCTAGAGAGGGAGGCAGGGGAGCTGAAGATGGAGGCACTAAGGTGATGACGTCTGCTAAATGAAAACAGGAACAACGGGGAACGAAAACAAACCTCTCCGCAGGGAACAGGCTCAACATGAGCAAGCTTACAGGAAAATCAAACAGCACAAATCAGGTACTGCACGTGGCTGGAGCAGTGGGTTAATTCTGGTCTTTCACCTCGGTGAATAACGCAGAATAATGAAAAAATGAACAGATGATAAAATAATGACTCAAGCTCTGGCTGACTAAATTCTTCTCAATATCATTGGGAAAAGGATGAGTCATACATGAAGGACTCATATTTCTTACATCTATTAAATTTTCAAGCAACTGATGATTGGTTTGGTAAATAAGCCACCCACAGAGAATGTAAATCTGATTAGGTCTCAAGCTTGTTGAGGTGAATATGTGCAACCCTGATTCCACTTGGGACATTGTGAAAAACGCTAATTAAATTAATGTAATGATTTGCAAATCCTTTTCAACCTATATTCAACTGAATACAGTACAAAGACAAGATATTTCATATGTTAACAACATCCAGAAATGTCACAGACTTTTCTGAACTTGAGCTCATTTCAGATGGACTGACTGACAAAGTGGAAAAGTGTCCTGTCATCTGACAAGTCCATATTATTTTTTTGGGCTTTTGCTTTTATTTTGGATAAGGACAGCTGACGATATGTCAGGAAAGGGGTAGAGAGACGGGGTATGACAATGCAGCAAATGGGCTGTAGGCGGGAGTCAAACCAGCAACCGCTGCAGAGGATGCATGCTCTACCAACTGAGCTTCAGGGGCACCCAAGCAAGTCTATATTTCAAACTGCTTTTGGAAATTGTGGACATCATGTCCATCATAGGGAAAAAGGGCCATCCAGACTGTTAACAGCACAAAGCCAGCCCCTGTGATGTTCTGGGGGGACACATACAGGCTTTGGAGCAACATATGCTTCCATCCAGACAACATCTTTTTCAGGGACGTCCCTGCTTATTGCAGCGAGACCAAGACACATTCTGCACGTGTTACAACAGCGTGGCTTCATGGTAAAAGAGTTCAGGTACTAGACTGACCTGCCTGCAGTCCAGACCTGTCTCCCATTGAAAATGTGTGGCGCATTATGAAGTGCAAAACACTGTATGACAATGGACTATTCAGCAACTTAAGTTGCATATCAAGCAAATGCCCAAATGTTTACTTAATACTTGTTATTAAAAGAAGAGGTCACGTATCACAGTGGTAAACATGCCCCTGTTCCAGCTTTATTGGAATGTATTACAAACGTCAAAATTCAGATGAGTGTATATGAACAAAAAACAAAATTGATCAGTTTGACCATTAAATATCTTGGCTTTGTAATCTATTCAACTGACTATAGGTCAAAAAGTATTTGTAAATCATTGCATTCTATTTTTATTTACGTTTTACCCAGTGTACCAATGTTTTTGGAAGCTGGGTTGTACTGAATGTAATGAGTGAAATATGATGGTAGGAGTGTGAGAAGTGGGGCTGCAGCATCACAAACAGATGCAGCCATTCCTCAACTGTATTTAACAAAACTGCTATCTCTTACCATCTCTCTAACATCTCACTCGGAGTAATTATCATATACGCTGTTTCCTTGCTTTATTTAATACAGTGTATTAGGAGCGTAATTGCAGACGGTGATAAATTGCAGCGGAGCGATGACATTTATTGCTTCTCATCTCTCCTGTCATTAGCAAATTAGGCTTAGAGGCTGAGATGATCCGAAGAGACCCGGTAAGTATTCAGCCAGACACGGTGTAGCTCTGAAGAATGACTGTCATCATCAGTGGAAATGAACCCGTCTCGCACATCTTTTACCTGCTCGGCTCGATTTTTCATCCTTCCCTAGTAACCAGAGCCTTTGTGTTTAGTGTGAGAGGGCTGCTGAGGGTTATAAGCTGTGCTATTTCCTCTGTTAATCTGACAAAAAAAAAAAAAAATGAAACAGCTCCCTGGCACATACATGGATAACAATCAAACAATCTAGGTTAATTCAACAAATCTGAATGTTTGTTTTTGTAATGTGAAATAATAATAATAATCTTCCTGATATGTGAGGATTGAAACTTCAACTTAGCACATGTTTCCTAGATATGGTCTAGCCTGACATCGCTGCCTTCCTATGTTCAATGAGAATGCTGTGGGAACAGACTGAGATAACAAAAGCTGAAAGGACGAATGTGTTGTCCTTTTTTTCCTTCATTTTTTTCCCCCAACGAAGGGCTTTCTCTCCCCAAAAGCCTCTGCCTTTAAAATCGAACAAAGAAGCTGCTGTGCATCCACTAACTGCTTGTGAGCTTGAATAAGTCCAGCGTCTGAGCTTTGATAAGTCACTCCCAAACAAACTCCACTCTCGTGTGGGACTGTTTAATTGGCAAAAATGGAAACAAATAAACTCATGTTGAATTTTAATATTCTGTTCTTGTTTTTTTGTACTTTTACTTGGTTGTATTTGATAAACGTTATAAACATGTGCTGCAGAGGCCTTAATGATCCATTTCCTGCACCATGCTGTCTTTATTCTCTCAGCCGCTCCACTGTCTCGGGATTAACTTATCTCTCCTCCAGGCGGTACTCGGAAGCTAAATTCTGCATCCTTAACACTTTCTTCCTGTTTCCTCATAAGAGGAGTCCAAAAGCTAAACCTGTGCAGCGATATGTACAGTACAGCGAGGTAAACTGGGTTATCCTGCACAATGCAAAGGCAAGATTTGGATGTGAATTCTCGAGGAAATGGTCTGTAAACTGGTGACCTGCAGGACTACAGATCACTTTGTTGCACTTATCAGTGCTGGTCCAAAAACCCTTAATTTTATATATCTGAGCCACAAAATTACACATATTTAATCACAGTTTAAAATGAACCTATCATCCTTATTTACAGATTTGTGGGCAGCTGTTGGAAGCCACCTTTAACTGTATTTTATCCAATCCCGCATTACTGGCTTGCAGAAAATGCAAGGTGCATACATCATAGATCATGTTTATATTACAGGACCATAAGGTTTTATCATTTTTATCCCATTTACTACAAATCACATTTACTTCACATCACAGATGCCTCATTTTTCAAAACAAAATGAGGCAGCTGTGGTTGAGCAGATAGAGCAGGTCGACCATTAACAGACAAGTTGGTGGTTCAATCTACACGTTGAAGTGTTCTTGAGCAAGACACTGAGCCCCGATTGACCCAAATGGACCGCTGCTATCAGTGTGTGAGTGCGCAAATTGTGAAGTGCTTTGTTCTACTAGTGCTGAAAAGTGATGGATAAGTGCCTTCCATTTATTTTCTTGCTAATTTTTTTATTTTTTGGATTTGCTTTGCCGTTCCAGGCGCCTACTGGTTTCCATTCATTTCTCTGCAGAATATAAAAATCAGTTATCTGATTATTTTAACTTAACTTAAATAAGTTGTGTTACAGTGTTTTTATGTGGTTATGCAATGTAAATGAATGAATGGTCCTGATAAAAATGGATGTAGATTTAATGTTAACGGTGATGTATTCAGTTGTTTTAATTTTTTGTATTTTCAGCGCCAGAAATATAGAAAGAAGGTCCACAGGCTGCTGCTCTTCTTCAGACTTAGTTATACATACAGAGACACGGTCTTTAAATATAGGCGACCTGGTTATATGATAGTCAGGTGATGATACCAGTGAGGTATAAAACAAATTATCATATGTAGAAATAGGCTACACGGTGAGAAAAACACCAAAGACACATGATACATAATACATCAACATATAGATGAGATCCTCAGAGCATATAGGAATAATATCAGGCCAGTGGCCATCATACCTTCAATATGGCCAGATCTAAATATAGGCTATCTTTTTTTTCTAACCATGTATCTGTGTGTAATATAATTTGTTTTATGTTTCTGATCATATGACCACAGCATATATATTTATGTATGTGTGCCTAAGTCTGAAGAAAAGCAGCCTGGTTTAAGTTTTTGTTTGGATGTGTGTGACTACTATGCATTGTTTTTTGTATTTTAAAAAAGTGAACAGACACTAATGGCAGCCTTGAAGGGTAAGAAAAATACATCAAGAAACCTAAAACATGCTCTCAAAATGTTCGGTGCACATGATTTGCAGTTGAGGAGCTAAAGTTTGCAAACAGTCAATTGGCTGAATTGACTTCTGATTTCAGAAATGTGTCACCTAATGATAAGCAGTTTATCTGACAGAAACATTGTTATTCCAGGAGAAGCTGAATTTGATCTTCCTCTATTGAAAAATATTTCATATTTAAGGCAGCTATTATTTCTTTGCTGTGCTTTTTAAATTTCTCTTTCGGTTAAACTGCCAGACGTACAAACCCCCTGCTGACCTTGTATGTTTGTAATGAACACCGACCATCTTTGTGTTACAGCCTAGAATATGAAGCAACAGCAAAACTGACCATCCATAACAAGAGTAGCCATTATGATACCCACCGTATACAAACAGTACATATTCAGCACTGCTGGTCCCCAGGTGGTTGCTGGCCTCGCAGCGGTATGTGCCGTTGTCTGTTTTGTTTAGCGTGGTGATGGTTAGCTCCCTGCCCTCCACAATCATACGCTCGATGTCTGGCAGCTCTCCTCCATCTTTAGACCACAGCACTGGTTCAGGTCTGGGAGAGAAAACACCGACAATATTTTCTTTTTATCTTTCTGCCCATCTAAAATGTAGAGAAATAATGAATAATCTGAAGAATTATTCTTGAAAAATGACATTCTGTAATGAAGAGGAATCACACTTCAAGTCCAATTTCTTGCCTGTTTCCATGCTTGTAACTGGCACCAAATTGAAGTTGTAAATAAATGCCAACTTACATGGGGTTGCCTATGGAAACACACTCCAATTTGAGGTACTGCCCTTCCTGTGGAATAATCAGTGAATGCGTGATCTCCAGATGGGGAGCATCTGTGAAGAGGAGACAAAAAATTCCAACACTATGACAGCATACTGTGTGTTAGAGGCTTTAACTTCAACACTGACAAAGTACAACAGTAGTTAGTTCTTTACCCATTGGGCAGCTCTTAGCTTTAGCCCATATCCCTGTTCTGCTTTGGTACTAATCCCTTACCTGCAAACTAATCCTACACTAATCCTGAGCAAATGCAAAGCTAAACCTGCAGACATAAATGTAATCTCAATCCTTGTATTTCTTCTCAATGCTAATCTTGCACCTAATCCAGCTTTGCACGCTGTGTACTGTATGACTGCACTCACAGTGGACCTCCAGGACTTCAGTTGTCATGTAGGGGTTGGACAGAGACACGTGCTCCACGCTGCAGGTGTAGGCCACGCCATCGTCCCGTCTGTCCACATGGAACTGCAGGCTACTCCTCACTGTGAAGGACTTTCCTGTGGCGTTCACCTTTGTAGAGCCTGCAGAGACAGAAAATGAACAGTTACTTGTGAATCACTAACATCAATGGGGAACAGCTCTAGATTGCGTGCACGCCCTTCATACAAAAAGAAGTTTTTATTTTCATTCTCAGTTTTTCAGTACATGACATCATTATTTTCCATTTAACATAAGCAAAACAGTAACTTGTTGTTCATTGTTTATTGCAAGATAAAAGAAAATGAAAAGAGAAAAACAAAGTGAAAGTGGGAGAAAACATCAGTGGTTCTGGAAAGTTGTCAGTTCAGTGTGATATGTATTCAAAAACTGTCCCAGGCAGGAGCTTTTGATTTATTCCTTCCATCTATCATACTGAGCATGTACTCATATGAAGCTGTTTTCGTCATTAAATTAGCTCGTTCATTAAAATTTATGGGCTTAGGGCAGTGATACTCAACTTGGGGCCTGCGGGCCAAATCTGGCCCCCGACAGGGTGCTGGGTGACCATTTTATAATTCACACTGAAAATAAATTAATTCTCATGAAGGAATGACAGAAAGTCTCTTTGCATGATGGTCTGTCAGCCTGTGCAAAGTGCAACAGAATAAGACGATGAGATATTAGCTGAAGAGGAACATAAAGTAAATAAACATAAGTGTGACCTCATAAATTTGTGTCCTCGTTCTGTGCCTGATAGAAGCAGTTTATGTTTATGTTTATGAATTATCCAACATTTCCATGTTTGCATGATGGAAGAGGTTCCAGCTACTCTTTCGCAAATTATTTCAAATGTTAAAGCATTTACAACTTTAAGGCAGTTGCAGTTAGTAGATGCAGTAAAATATGTGGGACTTTTCATGTTTATTCTATTTGGCATCTGGCCTCTGTCATTTTGCAAAAGTGGCCCCTGGGCAAAGCAATTAAAGTATCTCTGGCTTAGGGGTTTTACAATGTGTAAAATTTGTCTCTGCAGCTGCTATGAAACCATGACAGCCATAAATTCATCATTTGAAATTTGGGGTACTTGTTTTGCCACCTGATAGACATAACTGAGATGGTAGTGGTAATATCGTCCAAACCCAGTTACTCAAATATTGTAGGACTATCCACAAAGGGTAAGACCATTTTGCACTCCCATGTGCAATGTTGGAATGTGCCAATTTGTCATTTTGGCATTTCCAACTAAATTACTATTTAATGAACCCATTCTGCATAACCTTGATGGTGTCCAGTAGTATCTTAAACTGAATACACATCCCATTTGCTTCCCTTATGTATTTTTCATTGGTGGACACAGTCATCCACCATTCCTTGTCACCAAGTGACCCTTCCTAAGTCACGCTCCTTTTTGCTCTGTGCTCCAATAACAGTTGAGCAAACTTGGTACCTTGGTCAACTTTTCCTTTTCCTGTAAAGTTGGCAAAACTTTAGCTAACTAGTAAGCTAATGATTGATCTAAATCAGATACCTTGCTATAGCTAGCTAACTATTATTAACATCACTTAAGATATGACTACATGTCGCTTTTAAAGGTCCCCCAACAAAGTCTTTCAATCATTTTCAAAATTTGGTTTTCTTTTCAAGACATAGACAAGCCTGGCGCATAAACTGAACGAGGTACCAAACTCAACTTTCAATCATTCTCACATTTAAACAATCATCGTTAAAACACTTGTTGTTCGTTCTATAGAAAACAGGAGCTCTGTGACATTCCACAGGTGGTTAAAAATATTCCTGAATCCCATTTTCAACTTTGCCTTGGATCTTGGAAATTATGCAGTCTATTATTTTGCAGATATTTCAAAAAATGGCCCTCTCTCTTGTGGTGGTACTTTCTCACAATATCAGCATACGACATGAACACGCCCTCCTCATACATGTCACCAATGCTGAGTACGCCGTTTAGATTCCAGTTGTTGTCTCCAATATGTTGTTGTTTTTCCAATCTTGGCAATAAATAAAAAATAAAAAAATAAAATTGTTTTTGAAAAAGAAGCAGAGAAAGACAGAAATCAGCTTATATGTTAGCTAAAACGTGAGAAACATGAAATTTGATTTCAAGATGTTTCTGACACAGACAGCTGCAGTGTAGTTGTTGTTGTTGTTGTTGTTTCTCTGCATCTCCTTTGAGGGAAGAGAATCTTTGGCCTTTGAAAGTCAAGTCAAAGTAGAGTGAATAGTGAAGGGAGAGCGGTATGAGCGTTGACTCGGTTGGTTGGGTGTGTTTGCTCCTCCAGGACCATCTCTCAAACATCCCAGTCAACACAAACAGGCGCGCACACACGCACACACACACCCGGCAGCGAGGGCTGGATTTCCATAGTTGTAGTCACACCTTTCCTTTCTTTCCTTTCCCTCTGTCTTAGTTTCATGCCCAAACATTCACCCTTCACGCAGCTTCAGATCTTGATTTTGGTTTTTTCCTGCCCTGTGATGTCGTCTTCATTTAGAGATGTCTCTTAACTTATAATTGAAAGCGTTTCTTTGTAATTTGCCGCTGCTCTCCCGTCAGTGCTTTGTGTGGTACAGTAGTGTCACTTTTCTGTGGAAACAGCTGTATGAGGCAGCGGCACCTGAACAAGGCAGAAAGGACAAAGGCATCACTTGCCGACAGCCTTGGACGGACTTTTCACTGGAGCTGCTGCTGCCCTCCCCTCACCTCCTTAGGTCCTCCCTGCGCTACATCCTCCACCCCCCTGCCTCCACCTCTTCCTCTCCTTGGACTTTCTGCCATCCAGTGCAAACCCGAGTCAATCAATACACAGGTATGTACTCACTCCACTCCTTCACTCACAGTACACACACGCACAGCACACAGATTGTTCAATCCCTTGGTCTATTAAATGCTAACAGCCCCTCGCAATGAAACCCAGATCACCCATATCATCATCATTGTGGGCTGATCCGTCCCATTTGCTCCACTCCACTGATTCTCTTTGATTTTGTCACGTGCAGGGGATTAATTTTTTATTGGACCTTCCACTGGAGCCACTACTACTACTTCTAAGACTGCTACTACCACGGCTGCTTCAACTGCTACTACCTGCATGTTACCTGCTGATTTTTAAGTTGACAGATTTGATAATAATTCTTCTTCTGTACAATTATTTAAGAGTGATAATTTTTCATTAGACAGATTGAGAAAACCTTGAAATATTCTGTTGAATAGATGTAATTTTGGTGTTTTTAATAACTTTGTCTCAAAAACTTAGAAGAGAAAGGAGGACACACTAATTATTTAGCATTTAATTTGATTTATCTTTTAATTCACAATTACATTAACTTTACTAGTAATTTATCAATTTTGCTGTGGACATGACAGTTTGAAAATCTGGTTACTGGGGAACAATAACAATACCAAAAACTCACAATACAATAAAGAAGTCCACAATATGATATTTATTGTGACATTAAAAAACAATGACTTGAAAAAATTTAATTTATAAAATAATAAATCTGAAGCAAACTGCATGTTTTTGTTTGTAGAAAAATCAGTTTTTCCTTTTGACTTCATGTGCTTCTGCTTTGCCTTTTAAACAAAATAAAACAGCCATGACCAAAGCATGAGCAAATAATTGGCATAATTGTACATAAAATATTTAACCATGTAATATCATTGTAGATGCAGTATTGAGACTTTTTTATTGTGATATTGTGATATTCAGTATATTATTACATGGCAAATTATGTGAAATGTTTGGTTTGGTTTTTTTAGCAAGTTTTGAAAGTGTGTTTTCTTCTGGACGTGATTTATATTAGTTATTAATTATAATTAAACTATTGGGAGTATAAACAAGCTGTGAACCTACACGAGTGCAACATTATACTTTGACAATGAAGAGGGATGATGAGTCATTCACTGTAAGTTGATCAGCTGTTTATAAGTGTCAGTCGCCTGTTAATGTAAAGTTAAGCCTGTTATCCTGAAAACAAAAGTCCACTGCTCTGAAAATACAAACTCTGCAGTCAAAGTTCAGGGACTGCCTGCCAGTCTCCATTAATGTATTGCTCATTATGCCCATTATGAACATCTACTCCCTCTGAAAGATTATTAATTACTTCCTATGACTCATAAACAGATGCTAAGTCATTCTCCAAACATTCAGCATTAATTTTAGCTCTATGTAAAGTGAATAAATGTGAAACGGGCAGTGTGACCAAAACAAAAACGTATGCTCCGCATGGAGCATGTTGACATCATGATATCATGGTCCTTTTATGATTTAGTACAGTAAATATATTACATTCTCCTTTAATTACTGTCTTTTCTTATCAAAACTCAAAACTAAAAGTAATTATAGCAAGAGGAAGATGACAAAGAAGAAGATAACTGAACCTGAAAGAAAAAACAAAAAAATAAACAAAAGAAAATCACCTTTTCACCTCCAACCTCACAGGCCTCCAGGACATCACGCTCATATCAATTAATGTATCACAAAGAAAGTTTTTTTGACCTGATATCAAACCTCACGTATCATTTGAGCAAACAGGAAAGTCAGAGGGCTTGCATTTGAGAGTCAAAGGCCTTGCGTTTTGCCCTGGAGTACAGATGGGGGATAGTAAGTACCTCTGTGGCGTCTAACACAAATCTCTCCAGCTTTCCCTCTCATTCATCAAGTCGCCTGCAGCATCAGAGCTGCCATAGAGAAGCTGTCAGTCTGTTTCAAGGCGGCTGCTAGCATCGCCAGAGAGCACGCTTTCGTAAGAATGTGAATGTGCCCAGGTGCACCTGCTTTGAACTAGAACCCCGAGAGGCGAGCAGATCTACATTCAGACAACTGGGGGCGCTCCTATAATCAGCACCTCTGCGTCTGTTTTAACACGGTGGAACCTCAGCGGCAGGATTCGATTTTTTTTGCACAACTGAAAGCCTATTATAGTTTAATAAGAGTAACATGAAGTTTGGTCAGATTATTATTGTTTTATGTTCAGTGGGTCAAGTTGTCCTCAGCCTTGAAGAAATAACTGCATAACAATTTAAGACTTTGTTTATTTCATGAAGGCACCAGAGGCGTTCTCTAACGGTGCATTCATTTTTTAAACTTTTAAACTATTTCAACTCTGCTTCTTTTAATGCAAGAACCTCCTGCTCAGCACAGTTTGCAACCTACTGCCTGCTGACCACAAAATTATGAAAATGTTTGGAGTAATTTCGTGTTTTCTTTTTCCTCTCACTCTCTGACCCTCCTTTCTCCTCCTCTTAATTTGCTGTTGAAAGCCCTTAAAGTAAAAACTCACATTCACAAGAAACAACTGCCTCATTTAGCGGTTGTTCAGGTCTTTAATTCTACATTTGGACTTGTTTATTCTTAATGAACAACCTTGCACATTTAATACTTTGGTGTTCTGGTAGTTGGAGGTTAAAGAGGCATACGGTCTGGTAATCTGCTGGTAAATTTGTGGTTGGGTTCCTTTCTGAGATGTTCGAATCAGTGTGGTCCTGCTATAACAATGCTTACATATGTTCACACAGTCAGAGGTGCTTTAAATAGACCCATTGTCACTAGTTGTCTGTGATACTGCATTGTGCAAAATCCTTTAAGCTTTGATTAAATGACTGTAACGTTTTTTCATGCCTCTGTGCCAGCCACACAGTCAGTCGGAGGCATTATGTTTTTAGGTTTTCTGTTCATCTGTTGGTCCCATTCTTACAGTAAGCATGACCGAATTTCACACAAATGTCTAAGAGGATAAAATGATGAAGTGACAACATCATAATTTTCAGTTTTCTATCAGTCCTCTGTTATCCTCTGTAAAAATAGTCTCTAAGTGAAGACAGCATGTTTCTCAGTGTAAATGATTTACTGGAATCTTACATGTAAATTGATAACTTTCATTTTGCCAAAAATATACTAAAAACCTTTTGTTAAATTCCTTCAAAGTCTTCACTACACACATTATATGAGTCTGGACAGACAAAGTAAAGTGCAACTTAACCTGCTGGCAGAGGAATACAACTACAAGGCAGTGTGTCTATTTTATTTTATAATGCAATATCTGCTTAAAATGACTTCTTGGTTTCTTCTCCAGAGGCTTTTTCAGTCTTAACTTCAACTAAACATCAAACAAAACACCACTGGCCAAACAAAAAAGGCACAGAATGAAATTAATTTGATACAAATAAAAATGAAATGAAAGAAAAAGCTAAAAAAAAGAAGAAGTAGTTCAGGCTAAAAAAAAATAACTACTTGTGTTTTTGACTAGTCGTCAACATTGTGTCAAAGACCATTTCTTCATAACACATGAATATAGCATTTTACCATAAGATATATGATAATATACGATAAGATTCTACAATAGAAGATAACTAGCACTGGTTTGCATGTATCAGTACTGTACCATACTCCTGGCACACAACTGGGCTGAGTTTTATAGCCAGCTAACACCGTTTCAGACAAATGGTCTCCAACTGTTGGCATTAATGTTACATAAGGCTGAAAATGTGAACTCATCTCATAATAAAATCAACGTGGAGATGTGCACAGAGCTCAGGTCTGTCTTTGCATAAAGCAGATGATGCTGGAGCACTGTACCGCTGTTATGAAGACGCACAAGATCAATGCCCAAGACGCAAGATCAATGCCCAGCGTACAGCAATGCAAACTGAATGGAACAATTCAAAAGGCTACGTGTGTCCACACACATTTGTTTAAAAAATGTTTGTTTTTAATGATTTTACCATATTTTTGTCTTAATCTTTACAATGGAAGCAAGTTTTATATTAAATTTGGCCACTATGTAAAACTCCTTCACCCTTTATATAACTTCCATGGCGTCCAGACCCTCAAACTTTATTGGTTTCTAAATGTTTTTAACTAAGTTAAAAGGGGGTAAACACTTGACTTTGCACTACAGTGGAAAAACGTGTATACACTGTCTAAAAATAGCTAAAAAAATATGTAAGGCAATAAATGTGAGAAAACACTTAACACAGCAACATATGCTGGTATATTCCTCTAAAGTGGCTCGTTTGTACAATTCTCAGATATTCCCCAGAATATTACCCCCCTATCATTGTGGGTAAGCAAAGGAGCTATAAAAAACATTATGAGCCAGGGAATTGTGTTTTTAGAGGTAGGTCAACAGATGTTAGACTCATAATTGAAAAAATGTCACGGTGAAACCATGCGTAAATATGTGCAGCAACACATACAGTAGTTTATTTCTGCTGCTGGTAGCTACAGGTGCTGAATATAACCTGCTCTCCTGTCATTCTGCGGTGGCTCCAAAATGTATGAATGAGGCATTTGATCTAATTTTGGATCATGGCCTTGATTATGGAGGAAAATATGTCACCTGAAAAATATGGTAAACTTGTCATAAATGGAGGGCAAAGGAAAGAATAAACGGTCCATAAAACTGTGATCCAGTTCATGAATTCTGAAAAAAAAATCAACAAATAATGAGAAGGAACCTGGTCACAAAGAAGTTACATTCAGGTCATCACTGTCATACTGTCACAAGGTTCCTACACTTTTTCCAAAGTCACATTCAAGCACTTTTCAAGCATTTTTCAAGGTACATTTTCAAACCTTTTCCACACCTTACAGCTGTGATAAATTATATATACACTTTATACATATGATCCAAAGTTATAAAGTGAAACTGTTCAGTCTGATAATGTTTTTTTTTTTTTTTAAATGAAAGGCACTTCATCCAAAATCCAAGCACTTGGTACTTTTAAAACTTTGAAAACGTATACAATTCGAATGTTTTACATTCAAGTGTTTTCAAGGGTTATCAGCACCCATAAGATACTGCATCTCATGTCCCTGAAAACAGATCCATACACTTGTATGTATAGTAGATAAAAAGGCCCTGACCTTTTATTCTGCAATTAAAGTCTATCAAATTCAAAAGGGTGTAATATTGTGGTTTTATCAATCAACACAAACAGTTGTGAAACAGATCTATAGTAAGTTATAAACTTTAGAATAGTAAGCATATACTTCACCAGTTCTGCAGTTAGTTAACAAATCGAAACTTGTGATATTCAATCACAAGATTGTTGTAATAATTCAACTGAATAAGACCTTTGACATTTTGAACAATAAATTCACATGCATGAATAGAGCTTGTTACAATGAACAGGGATGAAGTTGCTTTAATGATTCAAAGCGAAGTAAGTATAATAATGTTGTCAGTTCTATATTCAAACATGAAGGCCAGAAGTTGTCTGACGACCTGATGCACAGATTTGCATATGAACATATTTACCACAGCCCCCACTCTTCATTATAGTAGATGTTGTTTTCTTGGTGTTTGAGAATTAGAAGTTTCAACAAAGCTGACTTTTTGGGAATACATAATGTGAAAATCTGCAATCAGCAGGGAGCGAGATAGCTGTGTAACTTGAGGGCATTGTTGAAAATAAAACTGAACCTCTGTGATATTATATCTAAGCTCAGAAGGAGCTCACGGTTTTAACACCAAAATAATGATGATTATATTATATATTGTTTTCTTTTTCTTTATTTCTCAAACAGACTTCCATTTATTTGATATTTTTATATTTATCACATGAATATAAAGCAATAAAATGGAGAGCTATGCTATTTACTCAATTTTATTGCTTCAAAAACAGCATTTTCAACTGCTTTTCAAATTACGGTGCAAATTAAATTACTGTACTGTGTACAATTCAAATACACAAGGGTGGGCCACTCAGAACCACAACATACAAACAAAAAAAACAAAAACAAAAACTCTGCTGCAGGCACCGGTTTGGAGAGTTGACCACTGACCAGAACAGTGCAGGAGCTGAGAGTAATTTATAATGAGGACTTTGATTAAATTCCTACTATTGATAGTGTATTAAACATCAATGGTTGCAAAATAACAAGTGGTTTTTGAAAACAATACTTGGTACTTTTAATCAAGTATTTTTGAACACCGGTAGTTTTACTTGTAGGCGTGTAATATTTCACTAATGTAACAGTATTTCTACTTGAGTACAGATTTTCAGCTCTCCTTTCACCACTGTAAATACACTCTATGATATATAGGTTACTGTAGTTTTGCTGCTGCACTTCATTGCCTCTTTTTTGGCAGTTTGTCACAGGCTTCGAGGAGACAACATTTCTCATTGAGAAATGATTTCATTGTGCATGCTGCAAGCTGGAAGCAGAGGCTGGAAGCAGAGAGGTTACCGCAAGGCAAAGTACAGTATCATGGGAGTAAAAAAAAAAAAGAAAAGAGAAGAATTCCCAAGGTTTTCATTTTTTTCCCCATAAGTTATTATGCATGAAAAAACCCAAAAGGACGACTGTAAGCAGACTGCTTGATTACTAGAAGCCAGAGGTTTTTAAAGTGGGAGGTGGGCTCCAAACCGTTTCAGGGGAGGTTCAGTGAATGGAAATTAAAATAATATTACATTAGTTATGAAAAGGAAATCACACAGAACAGCCTAAATGTGTGTCATTTGGGTTTAGAGATAGTAGATACAGTTTTTCCCACTTTCCCAGAGTCAGAAACTAATAAATGTCTTAACACAGAAATTTTTCCCATATTTGTTGGAGTCTAAAGTTACGTAAGACAGCAATATTAGGCTGTCCTGGCTCAATTTTCGAGTGTCTACGGGATCAAATTACATAATCATGATCCCATAGACGTCCAGGAATTGAGCGAAACTCAGCGAGTGAAGCCTTTTTCCAAGCTTTGTCTGAGGTGAAGCCCTCCCTCACCTGCTATAAGTGAAAATTTAAACAGCAGTTGTATAGGACTTTCCTACCTGAATACAAAATTAGTCACCACGCCGGAGCTGTTGTGTATTTGAATGTGCCTTTGTGTCACAGTGAAAGAAATATATAGGCCACTTTATGTATGCACAGAGAGTGACAGTGGGTGGATTTCTCTCTCAATAGATTACAATTTGAAGCCTAGCTGTCATTCAGCGACACAAGTAATTTGTATGGCTCTATAGTCTGCAAACAAATTATTTGACACTGGATGACAGTTGCATTTTGAGGTTTGTAATGCTGTGTGCTTCTAATATAAATTGTTGAAAAACAAATCATCAGAGCATGAAATAAATATGACATGTTTTTGCTATTACACCTGCTGTCATCTTGGAGCTTTGTAGACTGGTCCCCCAGTGGGGATAGATTTGACTGACAGCAGACACTGGCGGCAATGATCTACCACAGAAGAACCAATGGCAAAACATGCTGCTCCCAGCACATACTCGCTGAAGAAAGCTTTAAAGCAGCACCTATAAAAGACTCGGATCCCGAGCACTGATTGACATTCCTCCTCTTTGACACTTTGACATGGAAATGAAGTTTTTAAGTCGAGCCCTCCAGTCTCTGCTTTGTTCTTTATCTCTCTTTGACTTGGAGATGCATCACACCAGGTCTGTTTGCCCAAGTGGCTTAATAAAACCCACCGAACGCAGGTAAAACTAATAAAAGAACATTTGTATACGAGACACCGGGTCGGGGCAGACTTGGGGCACATGTGCAATTCACACATTGCACATGAATGTCATTTCATACATCAAATTTAAATGTAGGGAATTATTCTTTGTTTTAATTTTCCTTTGTGCATTTTGT
Source organism: Lutjanus campechanus (assembly GCA_027495735.1). NCBI lineage: Eukaryota > Metazoa > Chordata > Actinopteri > Lutjaniformes > Lutjanidae > Lutjanus > Lutjanus campechanus. The sequence continues at coordinate 91,177 of JAJHUR010139472.1, forward strand.
GATCCCTGCTACCCTGGGAACGGGATGACGGTATTACATTTTTATTTTTATCCACATAAGATGGAGCCAAGAGTAAAATTGTGGCACCTCTTGAACTCTGTTAAATTACATTTTGGCATTTATTTTATGTCCATATATGTGGAGAATATAAAGTTTTGAGCCTTAAAGATTTATTTTAAAGCATATCTCCAGATATAAAACAAAAAAAGAAGAGATCATCTCAGTGCCTCTTGAGATGGACAGCGAATCTGGTTGTGATGCTGTGTGCCAGCTCTCCACTGGCCTTTCAGGAATCTACGTGCATGTCATTTCAACAAGAAAACTTCATATCCCAGCCCCTCTCCCATCAATCATCTTGCCATGTTGGGCAGACACAGACAGAACCACCAAGAAAAAGCTCTCTGGTGCAAATCTTCAATAAAGAGCAACTGTCACACTGAGTCTCCGCAGCAGGCTCCATTACATTAAAGAGCTGCACACGGCTTACCTCTGCCATCAAATTGAGGAAAAACATTCCATTCCTATTTTTTTATGTTTTTGTCTTTTTTAAAGCAGAAATAATACAGTGATAAAAGCTATAAAAATACAAAGTGCAGAGCTTCACACGGTTTGGAAAGAGGTACACAAGAAAAGTGAAAGCTTGTAAGGCACACAGCGTGAAACCACAGAAAACTTCTGCCGGTTTAGTGTGATCAGCACACATTACACTGCACCATCTGCTGCCTAATGCATTGTCTCTGTCACTGTTTTTTTCTGTCTCGGTGAAGCTAGTTATGTGGCCTCTCTGAGTTTGCATTCTTGTATCTTCCTTGACTCGTTTTACTAATCTAATCGCTGCCGTCGGAATAAAATAACGCGCCTCAGAGCCACCTGTGGAACGAATGGGAGGCCCAGCAAGATCAGCTCATCATATGTAGAACAGGGAATTTAAAACCGTGGGATAAATCAACACCTGCGTGTTTTTGTAGGTGAGCACAAAACATGAAGAGCACAGCTGGTCTCACACTGTAACCATGCAATTTTTGTGCTCATAATCTTAAGAGGCTCTCAGTCTCTAAGGCAGGTTTGGAGGGATGGCCTTCCTCTAAAACATGATTCTTCACCACGGCATTCTTGATCAGTGTTCAAACGTTTTGTCAATTTACCCTTGAGTCAATTAGTCGATCAACAGGAAATTAACCTGACAGGAAATCAATGGTTTGATTAAAAAAAATTTCAAGCAAAAATGCATTATAGATGAAGGAATGTTCATATGGCTGTCATTACACAGTCATAACCATGTCGTGACAACTGTCATGACCATGTTAAAGACTGTTCTCATTCAGTGTCATCAGGTAAATTGTGCAATTGTTTGCACTACTCTTTGTAACAGTGTCATGAATAATTTCCTGAACTTCAAGCAAAGTGGTGCCATTTGGACTTGTCATAAAGATGTCATTAAATGCTATAAGGCCAGTTTGATGACAGAATACAGTACCAAGGTGATTTAACTAGCTCACTTGTTGCTAAGGTAGGCTAACCATGAGCGGTAACCACTTAACTTGAGGTCCAGGAAATTATTATTCATGACACCGTTACGAAAGCATTTGACAGTGTAATTAAAATTCATAACATTCTTATGACAAATCCAAAATCTACCACTTTACTTGAGGTCAAGGAAAATATTCATGACACACTTATAATGGTCTTGTGATGGCCAGTGTCAAAACCAACCACATGTGACAGTTAAATGTAATGTTAAAACGTGAAGCAAAATAATTTCTTTAAGTCTGATAATGTCAAGTTGTCATAACAAAGCCACTGACAGGTTGTATTGTCTTGGTTAATGTTGAGTTGTCAGAACAAAGACAGTTTTGTCTTGGTTAATGTCAAGTTGTTGACATCTCAAACAATGTCAACTTTGCAACAGAAGTGGCACAATTGACCGAATGACAAAAGTCAAAAATATTCATAAAGACTCCACCGTGTCAAGTAAAATGTTATACCCAAAAAAATGCCGAACATTTGCTTTTTTCAGCTTTTAAGACGTGAAGATTTGCTGCTTCTCTGTTCCACCTTATTGTGAACTTGAAAACAAGTTAGAGCCCACGAGCAGAGCCTAGATCTCCATTTTCTGATAATCACCTTCAGATTGATTTGTGTTTCTATTAATCAACCAGCTGAGTAACGTCATTACTTTAGTGCCACTAACAGTGAAAACAAAATGCTGTGCAGGACTTGTTGTTGATGTACACTTAACTTTATAATTAGAATCGATACGAGGCACGTCCTATATATCTTCACCTTGGTCAGGTAGTGAAATGTGGACAGCTATGCCACAGTCCAGCAGCATTTGGACAGGCTCCAATGACAGCAGCACTGCTGGCTGTTAGCCAGGCGAATCATGGCACGGCTAAACCCCCGACCAGTGGAACAATGCATGAATATGAGCACAAAGGAATGCAGCAGCTGAATGACTTGACAGTAATGATGTCTCCAAGAGGGTACAAGTGGAAACAGAGGATACAATGCTCTGTGAAATCCACACCGCATGCCTACCTTGGACCTCCTTGTCATTTCGGAACCACCGGATGTTGGCAGCTGGCTTGCTGCCTGATGTGGTGCACGTCAGGGTGATTATGTCTCCCTCCATGGCAGGCTTAGTGAATCCTGTGATCTCTGGTCGTCCTGGCACTCCTGTAGTGCGCAAAAAAAATAATTATATTAATATTCTAATCTAATAAGATACTGAATACTTTTACATGATGAGCTGAGAAACAACCCAGTGGGTGGTATAGGCTGTGTTCCTCTGACAATACAAAATGATTTACTGATTGACAGTTAATTCACTTTCAGATATTCATGCTGCCTTCTTCTCTCAGTGACAAGATCACAAATTTAACATTCAAAAGGAATGAGAACCAACAAACAACACTACAATAAGAATTCTGCAAAGCAGACGATGGCTTCAAATAAATAGAAAACTAAATATATAAAATCTAAGTTTGTACAATTGGTAGACTTTATTTGAAGGTCATGCATAAGACTGTCATTACACTGTCACAACCATGTCATGACACCTGTCTTGAACATAAAGTCCTTATGAATGTCATTCGGTCAATTAATGAAAAATTTAAATGCAAAGCTTATATTGTTTGAGATGTTTTTGTAATGACAATTTGACATTAACTAAGATAAAAGACAAAACTGTCTTTGTTATGTCAAGCTGACATAATCAAACATCAATAAACTGTTTAGCTTTATGTTATAACATTATATTAAAGTGTCACATGTTGTTGGTTCTGACACTGGCCTTCATAAGATTATTGTAAGTGCGTCCTCAATATTTTCCTTGACCTCTACCAAAGTGGAACATTTTGGAGTTGTCATAAAGATATCATTAAGTTTTATTACACTGTCAAATGCTTTTGTTACGATGTAATTAATAATTTCCTGAACTTCAGGTGATGTGGTGCTATTTGGACTCGTCATAAAGATGTCATTAAATGTTATAAGGCCAGTTTGATGGCAGGGTACAGTACCAAGGTGATTTAGCTTACAGAGTTAGCTGATGGACAGATAAGCGGGTTGGCCAGTTTGCTTGTTGCTAAAGTAGGCTTGTCTTATTTAATGTCAAGTTGTCATAACAAAGACGTTGACAGGTTATGTTGTCTTAGTTAATGTCAAGTTGTCACAATCAAGACACAATTGGCTTGATTAATGTCAAGTTGTCATAACAAAGGCATCTCAAACAATATCAACTTTGCATTAAAAATTACATAAGTGAACAAATGACACTTACTGACAACAGTCATATACATTCATACAGACTCATATTCATGATCATGACACGTGTCTTATTCACACCCCTTCAAATAGAGTGTTCCAAAATAATCTACCTGAATCTCAAATCAAGATTACTGTGGCTGATTATTGTTTACTTTCCTCCTGTCTGGCTGTGAGAAGACGGGGTTCATCATACAGAAACGTGAGTGTAAATAAATGTATTGTAAATGTTGACAGTGGGTGGGAGTTGACTTTTATTTTTCTTCTATTTCTGCGTATCCTTCAACACACCTGCCTGTCTTACGCAGATGTGAAAAGATTTTTTGAGGCTGTCCCGCCTGCAGAAAATTAAATATAGTAACAGCACTAGCATGCATGCTTAACTGTCATCCTTGACTCTAGCAGACAAAGGTAAAATGTAATGCAGAAATGTTATTTTCCTGCAAAGCAACAAGTGTGTGGTGAAGAAAACAACAGGCTTTAATTTACAATGTGCAGGTATTCATGCTGTCAGAGTGTGAAGAATTAGCCACAAGTAATTGGCCTGCGGAGAACGAGCCAAAACAGACGTGCTCACCCAGAACAGTGAGAAAGGCCTTGGTGGTCTTGACAGGCATGGTGAAGAGCGAGCAGGTGTACTGGCCCTCATCTGACAGGCTGACGTCACTGATTCTGATGGTGAGCTCCTGCCACGAGGCTCGCACCAGCTCGATTCTGTGGTCCCTCAGAGCTGCGGGAGGAAGGACGACACAAAGAATCACAGCGTGGGCAAAAAAAATAAAGAAATAAAAATCACGCTGAATTCAGTGACGGCAATTAACTTGTACAAGTACCATTTGTAACTCAGATGACCTTTAGCAGAACAAAGGCGAAGGCGCTGTACTTTCACTTATTTCAAATAGTTGTCAAATGCTGCAAACACAAACCGTGGCCAATGGTTTGAAACATTTTCTTTACATTTGCATTCTAGGCTGACAGTCTTATTCACAGTCAATGAGAATACAGAAGGCATCAGCGGGATGCACTGAAGCGCAGCAGCAGAAAAAAGCTCATAGTCCTAGATTACAATATCTATTTAGGTAATCACTTACACTCCAGGTATTGATTTACACTCACTTTAACACTTTTAGCAGCTGGCTCTGTGACATTTCGCCCTTTGAACATTGATACCAAAAACCTTAACGTGGCCTGATGTATTTCATATTGGTGCATATAAGACAACATACAGTATATATCAATGCCAATACAGACCAATATGGCTGTGGCAGGCCAATGTTATTTAATAAATCTGATCTGTATAGGCTTTTTATCCATATAAAATTAGTTTTCCTTCCTAATTGCTTCCGTGTTCCTTCTTTAATAACATAAAGTAAAAGAAGCCCACCATGCCAGCCTAAGCATCTGCAAAAAATTGGCAAGAACTGTGTTTGGCAACGAATGTTTGAATTATAAATGCACAGTTGCCAAACAAAAACAATGCAGCAGTCAGTAGCAGTCCCTTTATAAAAATAAAATAAGACATTTTAGACATCTTCATAATCTGGTACAGTATAGAGACATTTTTTTTTCTTAGTTTAAAAATAAAGTATTAGAGTTTCAATTTCAAAGTACAGTGCATAACAATCCAACCCCCACTCCACTCCCCATTGACAAAAATCAAAGTGTAAACAAAAATAATATAAATAGCAACAATAACACTGTATTAACATTCATTTCAACAGCCATATTTAGTACGGGGAGCCTGAATAAAAAGTATATGTTGGGGAAAAAAAGGGAAAAAAAGCACATAACTGAGAATATGAAGTGGGGCCTTTGCACATTATGCACATACACATGTATATAAATACACACATCCAAATACATATACATTCATAATTACATACACTCCCATATATACCTCACAAGAATTTGCTTAGGCATGAGAAAACATCTGCAATAGGTGACAACATTAGTGCACTCCCCTGCCTCAGACCCATATCAGAAATAACAGAGTGACACATCCTCTTACAATCTTTGCTCAAACTAGTCAACACTGCACATCTCAGGTACCAGACTTCTGCTCTACTCAGACACTACCGCTCCATTCAAAAAGGGCTAAAAAATAGACCACAGACCCTATGGAACTTTTTCCCTGACCCTCGAACTGTATACCCAACCTTTTTGCAGTTTTAGGGAGGACAATATGTCCTTAAGCCACTGAGAATGTGTGGGTGGGACAACGTCCTTTCATGTTAAAACTGTGGAACCCATTAGAATGGTGAGCTCTCTGTATTTTTTAAAATTAAAGACCTTTTGTCTTTTTAGTCTGGTTTATCATTTTTAACTGGGAGTAATGTTATAACCTTAGTCTTTTCAGCTTCAGTCATGAGTTTTTACATTATTTTATCCTTGTTGTTGCTTTTAATTAATTTTACTGACTTTTTTTATTGTTTTATTGTTGTAGTTTTTATATTTTTTTTAGTATTTGTTGCTGTTTGTTTTGTTTCCTGTCTATGTTGTTTTAATTTTGCTGTATGAAGCACTTTGGGCTGCCTGTGTGTTTGAAAGGTGCTATATAAATAAAGCTGAGTTGAGTTGAGTTAATTAAGACTGTAATATGAGCTAAAGTAGAGTTGAAAGTCAGGGAGGCATGTCAGATGCAACTTTCAGCTGTGTGGAAAGTTGCAATCCCTCCGGGGCTGGAGCCTTTTTGTTATTGCTATCACTACAGTATACTTGATATATCGTTCCATCCCTAATCAAACTTGTTAATACTGTGATGTTGACTCCAACAAAGTGGCCAAACTCTACAGCATGAAGCTAAAAACACATCAACATTACAGCTAAAAGTAATTCAAAAGTAGCTGCAACAGCCACATACTAATGAATCACTACTAATGAAATTCATGATATAATAATGATTACAATGAACATCCCTAACACACAGCATGAAACAAAACCTTTCAGTGTTTTCTTAAGATAGCAGACACCTTTACCAGCGCTCATTCACATGTGACTACACCCTCATAAAGCTGAGAAAACCACGCTGCTAAGCTGGAAAAGGTCATCTCGCACCTGTCATCTCTCATACAATTTCAAATTCAGAATCACCTGCTCCTACAAGCGACCAACCACAGAGGGCAGGAAGGAAAGTGCTCTTTATTGAATAAATTACACATTCTTAATCCTCGCTCCCTTCAGGCCTGGCCAGCTCTCTCCCTGGACACTCTTTCATCTGAAGTAATTTGAACTCTATTGGATTGTACTGCACGGGGCAAATCTGGCAAAATGCAGCAGAAGTGGGTGTTGATTAGGATTTAATCAACGTGGCCGGTGTAGGATGGCATCAGATAAAGGAGACATCTCTATGAAAATCATTAATCACCTGCTCCGTTCCCATTTGTTTGATTTCAGCGATAAACATACACAGCAGACATGTGTTAAATTAGATTGGCTGAAACGATGATTAGATTTAGAGACAAATAGGTCATTATCAACAATGCTGTTCTTCAGCTTCAATTACACCACGTCATTTGATGATCATTATCTTATAATCACACGCATACTAAAAGGAGAGAAGGAACGATTGGCTATAAAGATATTGATGGCCCTCAGAAGTTTCTTATTAGTGGCTCTTTGTTATCCAAGAATAAAGAGTAGCATAAATAAAAACAATCTTCAAGCCAGAATTAAAATTTAATAACAAGCTGTGCCATCAGAGAGCCAGCTTATTATGTGCTACGGGGCTTAATACAAACATTTGATAGTCTTACTGTAGCAAACTGCATCCTGAAACAAAGCTGCCTGATGTTCTTTGTAGTTAAGCATCCTCACCACAGAGCTCGAGAATGCCCAGAGGCTCTGGCAGAAAACAGCGAACCCTTTGGTGGATGGATGCATTGGAGAGGTTATGGGGTCTGAGCAAACATCGTACAGGAACTGAAAAGATATGGAAGTACAGGCTGAGAGGATCAAAGTGTTGGACAAGATGACATACTGTACTTCCCCTGGCCTGCATTGCTCTATCTCCGCTACGCACAGAGAAAAGACAGGCCGACTTTTCTTCTTCTTCTTAACCTCCTGTTCCTCAAAGCACAAACACCTCTGAGATGCTGATAAATGCTCTGTCTGTTTCCTGAGAGGGGCTGGTTAAGGAAAACACACTTCTTTTGGTTAAAGTGATATTCCAATGTAAATCTGTAGCCATAAAATATGAAAAATTCGTAGTTTGCTCCTAGAACTGTGATCAGCTTGAATTTATGTCTGTTACAAACAAATTTAATGTTGACCAAAAGAACAGACAAAATGCCTCCTTAAAAACTTCATCATCCAAAGCACGATCCGCTTCTCTGCTGTCAAAGGGTGGGCAATTATTTTTCATGGGAGGCCACATGAGAAATTGATCAGGCTGCTGGGGGCCCCGACACAAATGTGATCTAAGGTTCTAATAATGGCCAAATCTCTAATAATGGAAGAGTCAGAAGTGTTCTATGTAGGGCGCACTGCACGTAGATTTCTGGCTGACACAGTAAGACTCTTGAGCTGTTGGTCACCTTGAATTGCCATGTGATGATGGAATTGAGGGCTAATTATTTTTGTTAGGTGGAACAGAGGAACAGGTGCTGACCATGAAAAGGTTTAGGTTGCGGGAGAAGAAAGCTGCACACTTGGAGACACGATGCAAAAAAATAATTTAAAGTTTTACCGTTGTTTCAACACGACAGTCATCTTCAGGGTATTGCAAGACAAAATAGTTCAACTGACATTAAACAGAGGATAAGACACCTCAATTACATCCACAAGTTATGGGAGGAGCAGAGCGTTACCTAGTACATTATTAACATCTTAAGAAAGCAGCTTAGTCCATCCATTGGATTGTACATTATGTCCAAAAATGATTGTAGACCAAGAGCTAAACATTAGAAAGTGACAAAACATTCAATATATCAAAAAACAATCACCCCAAAAAAAGTAAATGTCTGGGATACTGCCTTATCGAGACATGTAATGCAAAGGGAGACCAGGTAAGAAAATACCAAAAATACTCCTGGCTCAGACTAGATTTCTGGAGAAGAGACTTAAAAGAATAAACACGATATCCCACAAGTATAATTCGAATCAATGGACATAAACATCAACAACACTGAGCTTATATGTTTGGAAAGTATTGGAAAGTATTTAAAAAATAGTTTAAAAAAAGAACATTTTTTATGTAGACATAAACAATCTAGTGTGGGGAAAAACATTTGTTTCACAGAGGAAAACGATCATAGAGAAAACAGAAATAAATAAAGTTAAGGGAAGAAATATTTAGGTACCTGTGTACTACAGATGAAAAACTCTATATACTATCAAAATAAGGTTTTTAAATGCAAAAACATCTAGGTCATTAGGGACAAGGATATTTAAGGATTTGATCCAAAAAAGTCTATTTTAAATAAGAAAAATATCCTAATTGCTCCCTCTTAAAGCAGGTTTTGGCAAGTGCATTACAACCAAACACATTCCATATAAAGATCAATAAAACGCTAAAACATTAGAAAAAGGATGATACATTTGGTAAACATTAGGCCATGTAATGTGCCAAAAACATCTCCGGAAATATCTGAAGTGTCTACAGCTTTGTCAATACAGTGTTAAAAGAGACCTGGCAAAAATTATTTATGAGGACAAAAACAAAAAACACCCCTGACTCAAACTAGGGTCCTAAAAAGAAAGGGAGAACTCAAGGAACAGTCATAATATCCCACAAATAGGTTTAGGATAAACATTAGAAAAATATGTGTGAAAAAATCTTTCAACACCCTGAAGAAGACTGTCATGTCAAAATGTTGGTAAAACATTCAAATATTATTTTGCATCTTCTCCCACAAACTAATTATTTAGGTTGTAACTTGCCAGCGTCCAAAACTTTAAATTTTACAGTGTGTCATCCATACTGGATACAGATTGCAACAATAGTAGCAGCAACAGTAGAAGAACAATGTAGACAACATGATTGTACGACTGAGTGAATAAAGGTTACAGTTTAATATAAAAGATACAGTTTATTATTGTTACCAATGAATGCAGCACTGACCCCTTTCTGAATAAAGGCGAGATAAGGGTTTAATGGTTGGAAAAATGATAATGACTGTCTTTGTTGATGTTAATTGCAATACTTACAGGAGCTCATGGATGAGTGCAGCCTGTCCGGGTACTTTCAACCTGCGTCCTGACCCTGTCCCTCTTTGGGTGAAAACAACCACTGTAATTTAACTTTGTTTGAATGTATAAAATAAGAATACTGTGTTGCTTTTTATCTGTTAGGAGCCCAGACCTTCTGGCCAGTCAGGTGAAAAACTATGTCTTTGCCATTCAACGATCAATGTTGTTGAAATAATTTAAGAAATAGCCGTCCTTTCAGTCCGCCTCCATCAAAGGGGACCAACCAGACACATACAACTACCTTACTGAATCATCAGGACATATATCACATTTTATATTGTTAAGACATTTTATTTTGCTGTTTTGGTATTGTTGAACCAAACTTGATTCTAAATGCAGCTGTTCTATGGTAGGGCCACATTTTTTCAGTCAGAGTAAAACTGCTTCACTTCAATCTACAGGCACAATCTGCACACATGTCATTTACTCAGTAATATCCCTCTCTAACCTGTGACGAAGTGAAGCCACAGACACAAACACTGACTTCTACAGTGCTTGTTTTCACTCAAAGGTGGAGTTGTTCTCAAGACAGGGACTTGACATGCAGTCTTGCCAAAGTCTGATCTGCATGGTCAAATATCTTTTTGGAAATAATGGCTGGAGATTCTGTGTTGCACCATTGCCGCCCTGCTCCAAAGTAGCATATTTAGCCATATTACACCCAAAATATGACTGTTTCGAACAAACTGAGCATATGGTTGAACAACAGAGAAGAGGATTATGCTGCAGAGTGCTTTTAGAAATTTCTTTGGACTTACTGTCTAAAGCATTGAAACGATCATGAACTCGAGCTGATAACAG
>JAJHUR010139473.1:0-18843 GCA_027495735.1 Lutjanus campechanus
GTGTGTAAGAGACAGGTGTGTGTGTGTGTGTGTGTGTGTGTGTGTGTGTGATAAAGAGATCTATGTATGAATGAAAGCAGAATCCCAAAATAAAGATTCCTCTTGATTACACTGCCGGTTGTGATGAGGGTCAGTTTAAACAGTGGATGACGTGAGTCTGGCCATCAGTGAAAGAACCATTATGATTTACTCAAAAAAAAGGTTTTAACTCAGGTTGTAGTTACGTCAGCTTCAGAAAGACAGACATGAGTCTGACTATGTAATAACCTTCAGAAGTCCGTCTGATAATCTGGTGTTTATGGTGGTGCTGAGATGATTCACAAACTCGGGATCAGAGTTCTTCTGTTCAACCATCTACCCTGTAACAACTAAATCTTGCAGATAACTATTGACAGTGTATAATCAGACTCTCTTCAGACTAATCCCTCAGTCAAAGAGCTCTTTGTGTGCTGGCTCCTGTAGTTTGAAGTGGCTGCTGGCTTTGTTACTCTGTGAGGACTTGACGTGTGGCGTTACAGCTCCCTCTAGTGGAAAACATTTCAAAACCACATTTTTCACATGACAAAAAACTCATTCATGTCACTTTAAAAATGTGATGTAATCTAAGTATCACAATATTAAATTAATGGAATGAACTTTCCACTGCTTTTGGATTGAAATTGTTTGGCCTAACATAATGTTTTTACGGCTGTTTGGTCCATAAAACTGTCAGATAATCATGTGTGTGTGTGATAATAATGTGTCTTGTTTTATCCACAACTCAAAAATATTCAGTTCTGAGCTACTGTAGAAAGCTACTCACACTTTCCAGCCACTGTAGAAGAGGATCTGTAGACATTAAATTGCTCATTCTAAGGTAACAAAGTCACAATTCTTATTTTTGGGGGATTACACATGAATGAAATAAAATATTTCAGTCATGTATAATCCCTGTGTACATTCCTGCCATACTCTGTTAATAAATCCCCCTCAGTGCACACTGGACCTGTCCGAAAACTGTAGAGGTCTGTCTGTAAACCTCAAATCGACCTGTTCAATCCGATGACATATTTGTCTTGTCTTACAACAAAATGGAGTCAAGAACTTGTGCAATGGCGCAGGTGTAGGTAACGCTGATGATACAAATCTACAGTTACAACAAAGTCTCGCCGCTCATCATCTCAGACAAAAGAAATAGCAGGAAAACAACAGAAGACTGATGGCACAACAACATTCAGCGGCTCAAAGAAAACATCGTCACCACATGGCATGTAATAGTGTGGAAGACAAATGTCTTCCCAGGCTAAAAGGTCAGAGTTTCTTCTGTGTCACATCTGATGTAGAACTATGCAGCCAAATATCTGTGCAATGACTGCTGAGGACACAACAGACAGAGAGGAGCTGTCATTGTTATTTTTTTGTTTTGTTTTTTAACTTAAGAGCAATCATGTGGATTGTCTCAGAGTAAGAGCAGAAGATGACAGCATCTGGCTCTGTTTACATTCTCGTCACTGAACTGAGTGTGTGTGTGTGTTTTCTTTTGATGACAATGAATGATGTGAATTTTTGAAATGATCAATGCTTAAAATAACCCAGGTACAAAAAAAACATACTAAAGTACACTTAATTTAAGTATACTTCTTTCACTTCCATGTGCACTTGTTGCCACTAAAGATATACTGAAATACAATTAAGTGTACTTGACTGTATTGTGAGACATCGTTAAGATGCACTGAAATATACTGAAGTTCAACTTTTTATACTAATGCTGCACTCTTAAGAAATATACCGTACTGTTTTCTTTGCGTGGGGGAGACTGGGGACAATTAAAAACACTCAACACACTCATTTCATCCAATCAGAAATAAAGTAGAGTGATGACACTGACTCTGCACTCGCTCAGTAGGAAGAAGATTGATTTTGACGTATGAAAGTTATTTTTTGGTCGTACGATGTTTTTCTTCTGCTGCCTAAAGTTCAGATGACAGCAAGTATAAACTTACATCAATTTTATCCCTAACTTATTGGTTAAAAATTGGCATGAACAAACTATTATAATATAAATGTTGCTAGCTAGCATACAAGATTATATTATGGCTTACCAAGATCAGGGGCAGTTGTAACGCTATGTACCATTGCCCTTGAACCACATGGCTCAGTGTTAGCACCTAAGTTGTCTGTGTAAATGTAATATTACTCTTAACTCAATTCAAATAATTAAATTCTAGTTACCACAACAATAAAAAATAATAGAAATAGACATTTGCTTTTAATGCATACGATGCCTGACATCTAAAAGAATTTGAACCATATTTAAAAAGAGGGTTCGGTGCGCTTTTATTTAACATACAGTGGGTTAATAAGACTTATTTTTTCAGTGTTACAATTGCCCCCACTTCTTGCATTAAATTTAGTATTATAGTCTTGTCCCTAACGCGTGAAAATATATAAACTGTATTATCAATTAGAGCACATATATGTTTCATATATCAAAAGTTCACTGTGTATTAGAATATAATTAAACTATATGTCAAATTGAGACAAAGTTGGAATTAAGTGTATTTTTTAAAAGTACATCATTCGCAAAAAAGTTGTATTTACTTACTTAATTTAGGCATATCTTAATGGTGTCTCAAAACAGTGCAGTCAATTACACTTAATTGTATTTTAGTGTTGCACTAGTGAAATCAGAAAGTACATTGTTAATATATTAATCATGAATATACTAAGTATACTATGTACTTCGTTGTACATTTTTAACCAGGAAACTCAGAATTTTCAGCAGAATCAGAATGTTGCTCAAATTTTACTTTTTTTTCCCAGCTGGAGGCCACTTTATTATATTTTATTCAATATTCACTATGATCTAAAAATATACATTAAGGAATTTACAAACAGAAAGAGATACTGTCTAGACAGAGGGATAAAAGCTTTCTGTGCTTACAGTTCAACATAGTTTTGCAGACAGACGGTCGCAGACAAAGAATTCAAGGTGAAACGTATCAAACTGAAGATCTTAATACTGTGTTGACAAGACAGCAGCTAATTCTTAAGAGGAAGGAACCTCAGTAGATTTAAAACAGATTTTATGAGTGATGATCACAACACAGAACAGAACATGATAAAAACTTTACATCTGTCAGTGCAGCTTCATATATAGATTCATATTTCACACTTAACATGAATAAAAATCTGATGTAATTGTTGCACTTACAGTTGTTAAAGCAGTGATAATGCAAACAATAATCAGTGTGACGTCGTGGTGTTGGTGGCTGCTCAGTGTGTGGTTGGTGCCAGAGAAGCTGGAGGAGTCAGCGGGGGCCAGGGGGCAATGAGAGGATCATGTTTATCATACCTGCATTCATGCATTTACAAATGAAGCATGAACTCCCAGAGGAGACCAGACAACACTGGTAAACGTCTCCTCCTCTGGAGAAAGTCAGGCTGAGCCACAGAGAACAACAAACAAACAGCCACTGAGCAGCGACTGCGTCCGTTCAGGAGCCGGCCTCAATGTGTCCAAGTCATTAGTGCTCCAGTAGGTACGACCACCCACCCTGACCCCCCACCCCCCAAACTCCCTCCTACTGCTGCCTGCCTGCAACCACAGACAACCAGGTCACTGCACTGAGCTGAGGGAGGCATAAAACTCATACATTTAACTACATTTAACCTCTCTGAAATAAGCTGAACAAAAACTGAACGTTATAACTTTCATGAGGGGTAGGATGTACTGCAGAGCTGTTAGTTTTAGTGTGCAGTGTATAGTATTGTATAAAATATGCATAAAAAGGACCAAAATATCATGCCACAAGAGCAGTCTTTTCCCAACGTAAGGTTTACACCATCTGACTGAATTAGGGATACACAATAGTGGTTTTTGTTTTTTTCAGCTGATACCTATAACTGATAATTACCTGCTCCACATGGCTGATACTGAAAAGATGATCGATAATTGAACATTTTTATTTTTTTAAGAAGAAGCTGATATAACAACCTGTAGTTTATGCACACTTGAGGATAAGAAAGGCTCTGATGTAGTGAACTGAAAAAGATGGTTTAATATTCTGTAGCTCTGACTGAATAAAATCTGACATGGCTATTGCAACTGATATTAATTGGTTAACATTTGCTAATGCTGAAATAGACTGAGCTGTGATAGCCTGATATCGGCCAATAATTTATCAGCCAATTTACTGTGCATCCCTTGATAAAATGTGTTACATTAATGCACATCTTTTCCTTTGGGTTACTGTCTTGCACATGTCAAATATTCTTATACTTGATACTGTGAACCTCTTTCCCTGTTGAATATTTTGCACAAAACCTGCACAGTTCTTTCACATTTGTTTTTAACATATTTTAATAATAGTGTTTCATATTTTACTGCCATTTTTAAAGTTCCTACTTATTCTTATTTTTTCTTTATATTTTTCTACTTACTACTACTACTACTACTTGAGATTAAACCTGATTCTGATTCTGATCTGAAGAGGCAAACAAATGAAAGTTGCTGAAGGTAGAAGTACCCTTGACTACACTCGTCCCGCCTCCTTCACTTGTGGGTGCAGTCAGAGTGAACCCGCCCCTGCTCCTGTATAAATTCACACCGTGCGAGCGTGTGAGGAGACACACTGCTGCAGCCCTCTGGCACCGAAGAGGCCTCTGACTTGTGGATTAGTGGATGGAAATGTCTGACGCCGTCAAACCTCTGACCTCCTTCCTCATAGAGGACATCCTCTCCATTAAGGACAACACAGGATTTAATGGCAAATGCTGCTCGCAGAAGATGGAGAGGTGTTCACAGTGGAAAGAGGAATCTAAGGAGCAACTCTGCCCTCAGGAGACAGAGTTTGAAGTGCAGACAGGTGAGCTACTGCAGGAATGTGATGGACAGATAACTTTGATTAAGAGATTAATGTTTCAGAAGATAGCATAAATCTTTGTGAGATAAATTATAGGTCTGTATCATGAGAAGTTGTAGCAGTGTGATATAAAAATACAGCCTGATATGCAGATTACAGCACACTGACTCTTACAGAATAGTTTAATGACGTGATCACATCTGTTCTTCACAGAGTCTCTGGATGAATCCTGTCCCAGCACCTCAGAGTCCAGCGGTTTCTCCTCCTCAGGGAAGCAGAAGCGTTCCAGAGCTGCATTTACACACCTCCAAGTGCTCGAACTGGAGAAGAAATTTAACCACCAGAAGTACCTGTCCGCCCCAGAAAGGGCCCACCTGGCCAGCACCTTAAGACTCACAGAGACTCAGGTGAAAATCTGGTTTCAGAACAGGAGGTACAAGACGAAACGAAAGCAGCAGACGTCAGAGTTCTGCAAGGACGCGTACAGGGCAGAGAGACTGGGCCTGAGAGACGATTTGGTCCGATCATCACTCATCACCTCCTTCTATAAAGCTTATCAGTACAGACCCTACCTGTGGGACTACAGTGGCTCCTGGGGGCCAACGTTATGGTGAAACTGAAATGATGTATGATGCTATGATTTATAATTATAAACCCTGATATTTAGGCTCTATGTTCACACTTTCAATGTTGATTCTTTGTTTATGACACTGATTTGAACCCATGCGTTACCTTCACCAACGTGCAATCTTTTTTTTTCATAAACATGTTGTAATTTTTTCATGTTTTAAGAAAAAAATATGTTACACAAAATCATACAAATCTTGTATGATGGTGGTTTGCACATTTGATCAATGAAGTCAGTAAATTATAATTAATGTTTATGCTTTTTACCATTCTTTGATCCATTAATGTCCACAGTGGAATTTTCATAATTTTATTTCCAGCACTTTAAGTACATAATGAGCTAGCCAGGCTACAGGGCAAGTTCTCCTTAACTTGCTTAAAATGAGTTTCCCCACGTGACAAACAACTCAATAAGGTATGATATAGAAATAGCTGAGTTATATCAAATGCATGGTACCATTCAAAACAATTTCACCTTCAATAATATGAGCCTTTATCCAAAATTTTGATATTTAACATATCAAATGAATGTTAAACTTATTTTTCTAAAAATAAAATCAACTTTGTCAACCAAATAAAGCACGATAAATATGTGAAATCTACAAATTTGATTTTGTCGCGTGCAGCCACATGTCTTGACGGTTTGCACAGCAAATTTTGTTTTTGCATCTCTAACAGTACCTAAGTTAAGTGGTTTTCAAACTGGAGGAATATTTTAACTGGAAGTTTGAACAACAAGGGAAGAAATAAGGTTGGGCATTCTGATTGTAAGTAGTGACCTTAGTTTGATAAAGGACTTTATTATCTTCAAACCTGAAGACAACGACGGCAAAAAATACTCAGAGGGGATTCCTCAAGACAAAATCCTCTCAAACTGGGGGTCCATGGTCTGATGTGTATCTATTGTGGGGGGATCCCAGACTTGAAAAAGTTTGGGAACCCCTGCCTGTATGTAACAATTAGGTGTAGTTAAGTGTGAAGCAGCACATTGGCTGTAAACTATATTGTAAGGGAAACACTGTAATGCTGACAATTTGAGTGTTTTATACTGGAGACATTTAAACTATCTGCGTGGAGTTAAACTCTGATAATACAGTGAAACTACATAAGAAGATAAGACTAGACAGAGATGAGGGTGATATCATAAATGAGGGCCAAAGAATGAGATCTGATTCCTTTAAAGAGCCCCTGACCTGATGAAAACATGCAGATAAACTGCTCCGCAGCTTTCTTGAGGTGACATCATGAGGGAAACTACCGTATGAACATTCAAGAGGTACACTAAAAGTAATCAGTACTGTGCTGCGGGAACACAGGAGAATAACCACTTCAACAATATAACCTCCAGATGATCAGAAAGCTGGTTAAAAGGCATCTGTTTTAAAATCAAAGGCAGACTGCGTTATCTCAAGTTCAATCAGAAGATGCCAGCTTAGTCGTGTCACTGTGGCATGAAGTAGTGAAGGCGTCATGAGGTCATGATTGTGATTATTATAGTAACAAAACCTGTTTGTTAACATGATTAGACAAGGTAAGACAAGGTGAAGGAAATAACAAATTGAGAATCCTTCTAACAGCGTCGTAAAAGACTCAGCGGCCAGTATTAATTATTTGAGAAAATATCACAAATATTTTTGAATTATATTAAGATTTTGGAATAATTTGTCATTAGACCTTGGGAAAACTGTTTCAAATGATTTTATTCTCAAACATAATGTAAAAAAGAAAGAAAATCCCATGTAGATCTACAATTTGATGATTTAAAAAAGTATAATTATATAGTTGAATACTGTCGATAGCTGATATGTGCTGTGAGATATCAGCTAAAAACACCAGAACAATAATCTAATGTGATCAAATTCCAAACAATTAATGGAGATGAAAATAAACCAGATTTATATTTACAGACTTGCAGTTTTTTTTGCATAAAATTTTGAATACAAGATGTAAGAAAGTCTCTAATTTTAGATATTAGAGTGAGCAGATTTGGAGGGTCTGAGCTAAAGTCGGTGTCCTGACAGAGAATCACTGTAAACTGCTTTTGGGTATAAACTCATCATCTTTTCTCATGAATTATGGTGCAGTTTGTTACCATGCTGGCGTAACTTTGGCCGAATGCACACGTGTAAAACTTTTTCATGAAGCACTGCAACTTTCAATGTAATAAAGTTATGCAGATATTTCCACATAGGTCCAGGCCTTATACTTCTCATATGACAGTAATTCAAAGTATCTGGGTTTGCTCAAACCACGGGCTTTCTGCTTTTCTCTAGAGAGCAATCTGTATAATCTGCTCACATGGCAGTTACATTTAGGCTTTAAAGAGCATCTATCAACCACCTGCAGGTGTCTGACAGTATGAGACAGCGAATGTCATGATATAACAAAGGTAGATATGGAATGCACTTTGTTATCTTTGAGTGCGCTGATATTATCCATGCTCTGAATATAGAAGTCGCCTCCTTGAGTCATCACATGGCTCGTCTCTGCAGTAAGTATGTTGCCCTCCATAGGCGAGGTCACAGATTCATCACGAGGCTGAATCTTCAGGTTCAGCGGTGCTTGATTGTGACCGGGCCGGATGCTCAGTGAGCTGGGACTCCCACCTCTGATTAGAGAGCATCAGCTTGGTTTCATGAAATACTGCATTTATTTTACATTTGAGGAATTTACAAGTACGTATGGGTCCCCTTTTAACAAGACATTTCACTCCTTCACAGTATCTCCAGTGTATATGGAGAGAATCAGTTAATCACTATCTTCCCGATTGCCAAGTGTCTCTCTTTGAACAAACATGAGGGTGTAAAATATTTCCAAAAGACAGCTCTATCATTCTGTCACTGTTGTCTAAAAAATAATTTACAGAATTATCAGAGGTCACCTTGTCTTTCAGAATCCAGTGTAACCTTGAACTATTCGTATTAAAAGTGAAAAACAACAGGATGGCATCACGCAGGTTGGCATGCCTGACTCAATCCACGTCCTAACAGCGCTGATAAGATGGCATGCAGGATTTAGGGCTTAAGACGGGTACGTTTGTAATAACATAACATAAGTGTGAGCAGAGGACTGATGGAATTGATAGAAAGAGACTTAAGAGCTCTCACACCAGTAATCTGTCTGACTTGTGCCTACAGATGCAACAAGTGTCAAAAGATTATCATAATACTATTTTAATTTCCTGAATAATACGTTGTTTGTCTCCACTGTCTTCTATTTTTGAATTTCAAGTTATATCAAAGATGCCTATGTAGCAGACCGGAAGTCACCAGGTAAGACAGCGTTACGAGGGACAGCGATGTTGGTATTGGTGACGCATATTGTGTGAGATGAGAGATGTAGTTCACTGAATGGTTTCACATAAAACTAAATAACACTACAATAAACCGTGGCTTTCTTGTCTTATAAACTTTTCTTTTAAATTGACAATTCAAACAGGATGAAACAATTACTTATCTCTCACTGCTGATTACCATTAATGCTTTTTCTGGATAAAGGTCCCATGGGGCGCATCGACAGGGGAGGGATTTTGCCTCCCCTGTCGATGAACCTGTCAGGAAAAGGTCCTTAAACCCAGAAATGAGTTAGTATACTAGAACTTCCAGCTCTCTCTTCTTGAAGTTGATGGATTTTTTGGATGGGTTTTTTGTTATTTGTCTGAATTAAGGTCTGTGGTTAACACAAGCTTAAGAGATTATGTTCTATGAAGCCTTTTACGTGTCTTAAAAAAGGTTGTCGCGAACAAGTGGCTAAATGAGACAACAGCAGTTGTTGTGGACATCACACTGAACATTAGTGGGACTGATGCTGACTCAAGCGACCACGGTGCTGTAGCTTTTTGCTTCTGGCAATTGCATTTATGCTTCAAAAATAATAAAAGTGGTGATTGTTTGTGATTATTTGCTGATCAAAATGTGTAAATATCATAAACTTCTGTTTGCCACTGAGCTTATTTACTGCACTAATCCAAAATCCAATGGAAAAATCACATTTTTAATTGTTATTTAGCCTCCTAAAGTTCATCGTCCCTGCAGCGCTCTATTTGTTTAGGGTATGAAATCAACAGGCGGCCAAAATCTTGCATTTCTAACACATTGCTCCTTTAAGTTATAGACTACATCAACTTATATAACTCAGACAGAGTTGGTATTTCAATAGATTTATAATGTAAAAGTTACATAAACTGTAATCAAATTTGAATCTTAAATATTTCTGATTTCCTTAAACTGAAGTGAGGTCTTATCAACAGCACCATTCATTCTAGGCTCTTGGAGCAAACAGGTAATTAGACGTGAAGAGGGCAGATAGCATCTGTTTTGACGGCACTGAATATCTGACAGTATCTCTCAGCGTCTCTCAGGCCGTATACGGACACGTTCATCTGATAAAGGAGCTTGTTGAAGGGTGAAGCTGAAGGTTAGAAGAACTGTTATTATTTTCTGCACTTGCCATTGTAATACCTGCACTTCCGCAGGCTCAAAAGAGACACGGTACGCTGATTCACAAACACAGAAGAAGACTTAAAAACAACATCCTCTTGTGTGTTTCCTTCTCTTTCATTCTTCAGGCTCGGGGAGGGAGTCTAAATCTGTCCCTGCACCACCTGGATTAACTGGATTTGGCAAGTAAATGGTGAAAAGCAGCAAGGAGGAGCTCATAACACTACTGCTTTATCTCCTCCTCTGTATACTTGGATCAAAGATTTTGTATTCACAACACATAAAGATTTTCAGGGATCTAGAAATAAAGCAGACTTAAGCAGAGACAGTGCAGGTGAAGAGGGTAAAATAAAAATCACTTGTAGATATCACCATGAAACTTTCAAAATTTATTACTTACTTATTTTCATTCTAAAGTTTTATTTTAGATATAAAAATGAGGCATTATCTCATTAAATATGTGTCAGTTTGCAAACATTTACTAAACATTGGATGAAGCCAGGTTCAAAATTCTTGTTATATCTTGTTTACATATTGGAGTCAAAGGTTTTTTACAGAGGGCTTGTTGGATACATATACATATATATTATCAGTGCATAAAGCAGAAAATACTGTCAAAACCCATAAAAAATTGATTTCGACACGTTTTAGGAATAAAATGTTCTATAAATCCTGACATATATGAACAAATCCCTTTGTAAAAACCTTCAGAAAAGTAAAACAGGAAAGTTTGGTGTGTGTATAGTGTGACTGAAGTGGAGATTTATACCTCAGGGAAAACAAACTCATTCTGAGAAAATGGCCTTTTATTTGTATTTCAAGCTTTTGGAAATTTTATGTTTAAATACGCAAATGAAAAGTTAAAACAAATGGATCCACACAAACTGAAAAGCTCCTGTTTCAAGGATTTGTTATGCAGGTAAATGACATTTCAAGTACACAGGCTGTTCTTCAGGCTTCTGATTTTGGTGAGAGCAGGGATTAAACTATATCTTTTTTTATTTCACTATTTGCACAGAAATGCATTTATTTGGAGTAACAATATGTTATTGTGAACACTACACACGTCCTCTTTCTGCAATTTAACATTGCACATTGTTACTTTTGCCCCTCTCTGTTGGGACAAAAGTCACACAGGTGACCACAAAACAAGTAAGTACTACATATTTGATATATATCATTCAAATAAACATTACCCTCAGAACATTTCCATTTTGTATTTTTTATTCACTAAGTGCAAAAACCTTTTTTACATTAACTAACTACAGGTGTAGACAGACAAAATGCTGCAAAATAAGCACATAAATGTATATTTTGGATTTTTCCTTTCCACTACTTTGAAAGAAGACATGTTATGGAAGCAAAATAGACCCAAAATCTCAAAAATGATGCCTTAAATGCCATTAAATACAATGCCAAGTCTCTAGAGTTTATCTTCTTTGTCTATATATTTAGGGATCTGATTGTGAGATGAAGTGAACAGTGTGGTCGTGGAGCCGTCGTCGTGCTCTTCAAGGTGGCCAATGATGCTTGGAAAAACAAACAGATCTTCATAACAGATGAGGAGAAAACCAAAGGCCGACCACAAAGAGAGTCTTTGTCAGTACTCCAATATGCCGTGACTGTCTGACAAACTTGTTGGAGTTGATAAGGAGTTTAAAATCTTTTCACATGGGAACACTCATAAACTTCCTTGGAGAGTGTAACTGGATCCCTCATGTTACGGTACCAGTAGAGCAGCCGCCTTTCTTCTCCCATCAGCAGATACACTGCCGCATCCAGCTCACCCGATGGTTAACATTGATTGGGAGAGAGAAAGCGAGGGAAGGAAACATGGGAGGAACTGCAGACAGATAGAGAAGAGTAATTCTCCAGTGTTCTTATCTGTGGGATAAAGATATAAAGTAGTGGGACAGTTTACTGCAGATTAAAGTGATTATGACAAGGACAGAGGACGTGGGCTGGGGGGGAATGTTCATTGTGCGCTTCAGATAAACAACCTGCTCATGGACAAGGGCAAAAACTAAACACATCAGGGACAACAACGTTACAGCACAAGTGTACGTGTCCTGAGGCATGTTGGTTTGGAATAAAGCTCTGCACTGTCTGCATCTGGATGCTAAATCTTGTTTTTCTGTCATTACATACTGTATTGTGTGCAGGACACATGTTTGAAACACAGTATTTATCTTTATATAAACAGTAGAATAAATGAAACTCAGGAACAAAACGTTATAATTACTACATGTATTTACATTTCTCTGTGTTTCTGCTCCATTTATGCGGTCCAAAGTGTGTCATGGGGTCATCTTTCCACCTATTTGTTGATCATGCATAGATCGACTATATATGCCTTGTTCCCACACTGGTGGCCATCTGAGATGGTCTCAGGCTCACCACTGTCACATTATTTTTGGTGCATATTAATTTATTTGTCAAGTTATTTATTTATTTTTGATTTTGGCAGTTTTGGTCCTCCGAACACACCCTTGCCTTTACCTGCAAGGAGCATTTACAGTCGAAATGTTTCCATGTTCATGTGAAATAAAAAAATTTTAAAAATTAAAAAGCAAGGATTTTTTTTTTAGAAGGCCTTTGTAATCAAACACTGAGAGTTTGAGTTGATTGAGTTCTTTGAAAACTTCTGAGGTGCAGTCTGTGTTGTCATTGTTATGTAAGATGTAATAGACCTTTTTTCTAAGCAGCCATATTGATATGAGATAGTACAGTAAACACAGGTGTTATTAATTAGGCTAAGTGTACCAGAGCTTTTCTGGTGAACCAGCGTGGACAATAGCAGCACGATGATTTGTATCATTGGTAACAGCTGTTTGCCTCAATATTTCATGTCTAAACGGCTGCTGTGAAAAAGGTCTGTGGTTATTTTGTTAACAGTATAAATGGATCCAGTATATGAAACTTGATGCGACTTCAGGCAAAATGCATTTATTACTTATGTGATTTTCCTGATGTGCAATAAATATTTGGAAGTTTTTGTTTGTTTTGTTTTGTTTTACCCTTAATTGTCACTGTAGGAAAAGTAATTTTAAATCCAGGTTCAAGATTTGGAGGTGGTTCAAATACTTCACAAAGGCTGAAAATTTTTCTTTCTATGAGACAAAAATCAAAGCATTATGACATCATCATGTACCTGAGTGCTGCATTCAAACTCAGTGACAACTCATGTCAACGTCGTCTCTGAATTTTGTGTCTGTGATGACCAACTTTAAATGATACTATACCGCCCTCTACTGGAACTGTACAACTCCTGCAGGATACATAATTTCAAAGGATTGGTTCACACAAATTTCAAATAGATAGGTTTTCTTATGTGCTCCTTCTTTTATTTAGCATGCATGATAGTTTTGGTTCTGAGACATTATCTTAAAAATAATCAGTTAATGGTGTATTCTGTGGAGTAACAGGGGCAATGATTATGGAACAACAAGTTGCTGTTGAATTTTTAAACAGAAGTTTTCGATGCTGTGAGCAGTGTGGGATTGTTTTTTTGGCACTTAGTGATGATTGAACTCATTCACAATGAGCACAACCAGATTCAAACATTACACATAATATAAAAAGAACAAAAATATTCGAATTCAGTATGAACATTTGTCCAGAGCCTGTCCACCAGCTGCAGCGTCACTTCTTTTTGACCACACTAGCAGCGTGCATCCGTGGTGGCTTTTAGGATCCCCCAATAAAAATTAAATAAAACAAATTCATCTTAACAGCAATTACATACAATGTCAGATGCAGCTTCAGTTTTATTGTTCAGGGAGAAATGTTGTGTAGTTGGCCCTCAAAAAGGGATAATTTCAAATTAAAACACCATTAATTCCCAGCTTAAGATTTCTTCCTGTTAAAAGGGAGTTTTTGGCAACTGTTAGCAAGTGCTTGCTCATGGTGGGAACTGCTGAACCTCTGTAAATTATATTAGAAAGAGAACAGTCCAGACTTGCTCTTTATGAAAAATGCCCTGAGATAATTTGATTTCAGGCTGACTTCAAATTGTGAAACTCTTGGTGGTCGTATTTTAATTCTGAAAGAATAAAAGCAAACCATCATCTTCCCCACCATCTACCGACCGAGACACAGAGAGAACAAATATTGATTTAGTTTGAAAACAAAACACAAACACAGCATTCCTCACTTGCATGTTTATTTCAGCTCCAGTGTTATATACTGTAGCAGCATTATCACAATCATTTCGTATTTGCATCGTCAAAACTTCCAAGCATTCTTGTTCGGGAGATGGCACTCAGCAAAAAATATCATCCAAACTCCCATTTCAATCATTTGTGCGTTAATAGCGGAAAAATATTTACATCATGGAAACTTCCACATAGCATGTCAGCTCTCCTGTCTCCTCCTTTAAAATGCATAAGCATGTGTTAGAGACGCTACTTTGACACGTTAAAAGTACTTGGACACAGGTGTTGCAACACAGTCTGGGATTTATGATTCACTGTAATGAATCAACACATCAAAGGAATGATGAAGTGCAAGCAGTGTTGCAATGCTATAATGCCATAAATAAAAAAAACTATTCTGATTCATCTTCATTTTGCTTTTGTTAATCATACGATTAACTTAAAATCAGAGAAGTGGATCCAACTGAAGGAACTAACACAATATGGGAAACAGGTTAAGCTAAATGTGACTGAATTTTCATTAGAATAAACAGCTGTACGCATCTATGCCAGTTAAGCTGCTTTAATAGTCAAGTTGCAAAACGTTCTACTCATTCATCAAGTGAAATCAATTTTATATTCAATATAACTACTTTATATAGTCTAAACCGACTGATCAGTGAATAAAAATAGGTTACAATTTAATTTTTTTCCAAAATATGCATAATATTATACATTTTCCACTTTTAACTGCTTTTGCTCAAGTACTTTACTAGACAATTACACTTTTTGGAGACTTTTCTGACAACGTCAAGCTCCAAACAAATACAGAAAATAGTCCTCAAGTGCTAAAAGAAAGATACTGAGGAATTCAAGTGTTAAGGCAAATTAACGAGTGGAAACTGTGGGGTTAAAAAGGTGGAATAACAATTCACAGCAGGCAGGTGAACAGCATGATAACTACAGGCTAAAAGTAAGATGCATAGAGTACAATGTGCGTCTTTGGTACATTAACAATTACCCAACTGTACAAGCTAAATGAATGTGTTGCTGAGAGGTTTGTGAGACTGCTGGAATCTGACGAACTCTCTGAACTTTACCAAAGGAAGTAAAAAAACTCCATAATTAAAAACAAATAAATCTGGCTGCTTGCTGGATTACATCAATATCTGGAGGAATGTCTTGACTACTGAATGGAAAATAGTCAAAGGGGCTGCAGAGAGCAGTGAACACACAGGAAACGTTTAACTACAACAGGACGAGAGAAAATAAAAGAAATAACATTGCCTGCTTACTTTGATCAGGTTTTTACTCGTCTCACGGTAACAAAGCGTGCCCGAGGTCTCTGTTCAGTTTCAAAATAGACGGTTTCACAGACACGGCTTTGATTAAGCCTGGAGAATCTGTACTAGTTAACCTTGGACATTTAAGTGCTTTCATGAATTTGGCTTAGTTAGTCGGAAACTATGGATTAAGGCAAGTAACCAATGGTGCTCACAAAAACTCTTAATAGAATAGAAACTCCATTCATGGTGTGAATCCTGAGACAAAACAATGGCAGAGGCAAAAAGAATTTGTTCAACAAACTTCAGTGTATAAAAAAAACCCACCACAATAACAAATTGTGTTAGACTATCCCAGTTTTTGATAAAAAACAGACTCATCTGTCCTCTGCAATGTGTGTTGGTCTTCATTTAAATCAGGGGACAATGGACCAAAGTTAGCCTGCCAGAAGGTTTGGATTTGGATGTTTCAAGCTGAAAAATTATAACAAAAATCGTTATTTATGCTATTTTAATTGTGTGAATATGACTATTCTAAGATAAATCTGTGCAAATCGCTTTGAGTTAAAACATCTTAGACAGGCATTTCAGTCTGGGATCAGGCTTAATCTTTGTCTGTGAAACCGTCCATTAAAGTTCTGATGTTACATTTTGAATCACAGAAAGTCTGCACCTAAAGTTTCAGCCAAACGTATACTCTGCAAACACTTTATATACATATATATGTACAATGTACAACCTTCAGTTTCAAGGTCAGTGTGACACACATTAACAAACACTCGAAAAAGCTAAACATCACACCAGAACGAATGCACATGAAGGTTGTGATATGGCCTCCATCTCAAGTAACAGCCTTATCTGATCCATCTTTGGACCTGCATAACGAAGTTTCTCAGAAATAGTCACCTTCCACATATATATTCATGTTTTTGAATACATATAAACAAGCTGCCTTCTTCCTGCAACAGGCGTGACTCTTCAAATTACTGTGCATGATTCAGGAGCATTGTAGTGCTGCGCTTTAACAAAGCAAATGACTGGACCATTAGAGCCTCCTCACCTCTACACTGAGAGAGAAAAAGGTGGTTTCTCAGGGAGGAAAAACATTTTGCACTTAAAGCACAAAACTGAATACAAAAATAAAAATGCTGCAGTTGACCATTCTGTGCAGAGATAATTGAAAAAAAACAAACAAAAGCAAAACAACTTTCGGTTCAGTAAATTCAGATTTGACAAATGTGACAAAAAGAGCCACTGTAAGATTTAATCTTGTAAAATAATAGTACGCTTCTTTGCTAGAACGGATGAAAATAACATGAAGTAACATTTTCTCTGTCAAAAACCAAAGAGGGCCAAAGAGAAACAAAGGTGAAGCAGCATTCAATATTTATGAGGCACTTGGAAACAGTTCAGTTCGCCGTGGAGTGAAAATAAGGAATGTGTTATGATGGTTTTTTATATAAATACACAATGAAATAAAACAAACAAACAGCATTGTGTTTCTTCCGTATCCATAAAATACAAGCCTCAGAAAAGCTAACAAAATAAATAATAAGTTCCAATATTAAGAACTATAAACAACTTATTTATATGCTCACCACATGTAGAAAAGAGAGTTTGGGGTGTTGTGGTTGTGGAGTGAAGGAAGAGGAAGAAGAAGACGACTCTTTCAGGCGTATATGTCTTTTTAAAAACAGTCATCAGTGTTGCATATCGCTGTTGTGCAACATCTTAACTTGAAAACATACTTACGTATGTAAGTGAACAATAAGGAGTGGCTTTCTCTGCCACTCCTTCACCATGATGACTTCCCTGTGAGACAATAACTGATGTTATTTCCTCAGTCAGCTTCAGGTTGGAGTCTTCTTTCATCAGTTCCAGTCTAGGCGTGGTTTGCTCCGACAAACTTTCCATTACATGGGTCCAGGTCGTGCCTCTGATTCCAGCTGCTGCTTCGTCAGGAAGTATTTGAAGAACTCGTACACTGACCAGGCGATGGCAGTGGAGGGCATCTGGTAAATAATCCGAGCTTGGACCCCTTTGAAGAAGGCGGCCAGCCCACCGAGCCGGTACACTGTCCTGAAGGCGTTAGCCATTCCCGATAAGTGTCCGCTGATGTTCATGGAGTTGAGCGCTACATTCTCTTGCGTGTTGAGGAGTGTTTTACAAACGTCAAGGGGAGTGGTTATTGCTGCGGAGACGGCTCCAGCTGCCGCGCCCGACACTATGTGGCTGCCGGGTTGATAATGTCTGTTGGGGTTTAACTGTTCTTGCATCAGCTCGTAGGTGATGAAGTGAACAGCCTGGAAGGGGATGTTCATGGTCAGCTGTGTGCTGTAGCTGCGGTAGAAGGCGCCGACACCCTCAGTACGCGTTACCGTTTGAACACAGTCCCAAAGTCCTCGATATGGAGAGTTGTACATCTGCATCCTCTGCTTTATCACTGCACCATGGAAGAAAACAAGGAGCCATGTTAGCTCGAAAGGTTTTAAATGTGTTAACATGCAAGCTCATTTCTGTAGCTTTTAGCAAACTACTGGAGTGTTGTTGACTATTTTCAACAACATTCTCATTGACATTAAGAAAAGTGAAGCAAAAACACTGCGCGCCCCCTGGTGGCTGGCTGCAGTATAGGTCATAAAACCTGCCCCCTCTATTTTAGCAGAAAGGACAAAACTAAACTAAAACATCAAAGTATTTGATTTGTGTATTTGAGTTTCTGTGTTTTTAAGTAATTTGTGTTCAAACATTTATTTTTCTGATAAGTTTGGTCTTAAGTCGTTACTTGATTCTATAAAAAGGGTATTTTTTGTCATGATTGACAGCTGAGCCCTGCTCGCGACTGAGTCAGCCGACTGTCTGGGTGGGAACTCAACACTCTCCAAATGACGTCACCAGCGCAACATGGCAGCGCTCGTATCTGGGATATTTTGCGTTGTCCATCTTTATTTTTGTCAGTGGTTGTTGTCGTGAGTGCTTACTGCAGCAGGATGATGCATGATAAATTGACTCAAAATAAACTACGGTGCCCTGAACATATAGTCCAGTGCAACAACATAGCTGGCTTTTTTGCATAACAAAGGAGCTGTGCGGCAAAGAGGAAGCACTGGATGGACAGATAATACTTGTTAGCATCAATTCATTGTTGGTTTTGGTGTTTTCATGAGATTTTTTTGACAATAAGAATATTGTCAACTTTATCATATAAAGGCCGAGGATTTTTTTTTTCTTACCTTCAGCTGGGTTCATGACTGCATCGTGGAGAACCGTGGCCACACTACCCGCCATACCTATCAAAACAAACAAAGATCTCCTCAAGTCTGAATCAATGACTGATCACAAGAATTTTATATTAATTAGATATGAATCTTATTTTAGCTGAATTGCCAGTTTTTCCTAGTGTTTACATGATAAAAAAAACAGTGGTTTCAAAGGGAGCATGTTTGGATTTTCATGTTTGGAATATTGCTTTATCCTTGCCATTGTAAACAGGATATGGCATTAAAATGACTTATCC
>JAJHUR010139475.1:0-11352 GCA_027495735.1 Lutjanus campechanus
TAGACGTAGTAAACGTACACAGCATACGCAACATTGTGAATTCACCGCTTCCGTACATCTCCCAGCTGAGACCCGAGAGGACGACCCGACTCTACTCACAGAACATAGGAGTCGCGATTAGTTTGGTTGTGTTATTGAGTGACTTATGTGTTAAAACAGGTCAGTGTGGATTCACCAAAGTCACACAATAACACAAACTAATCGCTCGAGGCAGCGGTAGACCAGCAACTTGAGGTAATATTACTATTTTTGCAAAAGGAGTCTGGTTGAGCCTGACCAATTGTTATTTGGCTCATATATCAGCAGGTTACTGTTAGAAAAGGCTGTCTTACAGCAAATTAAAGCAGTGAAAATATTCTAAATAAAGCGCACACTTAAACTGGTACTGTTTTTTTGTTGCTGTCACTTAGCTTCCATGCTGGTACTCCTCTCTGCTTCTCCTAACTATGGGTGTGTCAAGGACCATCTACTGTAGGTAACAATGTGGTTACAATGGACTTCATACAAGCCCACTTCCAATAAGCTGAACTATCCCTTTAATGGGTGATTTTTTTTCTAGAAATAAAAATATGTTTACACAATAAAAGAAGGATTAAACCAGAACAATATTCAAAGAGAAGTTCCTTCCCCTGCAGCTACAGTAGCTGTACACATAATGGATTTTCCCAGCAGTCATGGAGTCATGAATGCCTCTGGAGTCGATCATTTATGGAGGAGGATGTTTACTGTTTCTGTATTCATTTACTTTACACGCCAGCAAACATATGCACAACACACACAAATACACAGATGAACAGCACACACATGTAACATTAATTACACCCAGAGAGAAAGCTAACAAAGCTTTCAAACAGTACCAGCACACACTCACTCACACACACACACACACACACCGCTGACCCCATACACACTCCTAGGCTTCACTTCAAACTATGTCAACAGGAAATGCTTAACCCGGTGACTGAAAGCAGCTTTGCAACACCTCGCCTCTTTTCCAGTAGAAATAACAAATGGTGCTTTGACTGCAGCGTATATTTATCCTACAAATGTGGGTCAGGAACAAACCTTCTCAAACAACACATTTTGAACCATATGAAGTGCAACAGTTTACCCCATTAAGGAGTTCTGTTGGTTTTTCCTTCTTTCTCACCGTCTAACGTGTTCTTGCGTCCGTCGGCACCGATCACCACATCGAAATCAAAATCTGAGACAGGGTGGCCGGATGGCCGGACCTCGGCGCGCCACCCAGGACCTGAGGAAGAACACAACAAACCAGCTGGACCCACTTCAATTTGATTACATGTACACCATATATAAAGTATTGTAAAGACAGTGTGAGGGAGTGTTTAAAGGAAAGGCAGGATGACGGGGAGTTTTGAGGTGATGCGTAGCAAAGGTCTTTGAGAGCTGGAGGACAGGAATAATAAATAAATGCTAGTAAGGATTTTTGTCATTTTACTTTAACTTTAAGTTAATGGTCTGCAGAGTGACAGGCACTACTCCGGCGCTCTCACAGTGTTTTCACATCCAACACTGTGACTTAAGGATTTTATTCTGACCAAACCAGAGTTGGTGATAGTTGGACCAGTGGGAAGACATCAGGATCAGAGGAATCAGAAGGGTGACTGGTCAATGTTTGACTCATTTTTACTCATTTACTCATACTCCCTTTGTTAAATGCTGCTTGTGAAGTTGCTGTACAGTTTTAATATTCATAGATGATATTCTTTGCACTCCCCTGTCTTTTCTCTCTTGCTCACAGCTGCCTGTACAGCTCTCTGTTGATTCATTTTTAGCGCAAGGCTAACGAATTTGTGCGAAAGGAGTGACATCATGTGGATGGTGGTTAATATCTGCGTGTGTGAAACAATTCCAGTTTGCTTGTGTGTACGTTTTATTGCTCTCTCGGCTAATGACACAAAATTAACACCAACTTTAATATACAGATAACAGCACACATGCAGACTCACTGTCATCGGTCTGCTCCACCGGTGGCTCCACAAGTTTGACGAACTCCACGTTGACATGAATCTCCACTCCCAGAATCAGACTCACTTTCAGCAGCATCAGCTGGAGCTGGCGGATACCTGGGGTGGATGCACACAAACATACACATGCAGATGTTGTATATCCAGAAAACAAAGCTAGAGCTTCCTCTACAGACATGAAACCAAATAAGCATTTTAAGCCTGGGCTGACTTGACATGAGTTTATTAAGCATTGATTACTTTAATCAGTAACCCAAGGCCTTTGCAGGCTTATTGTGGAAATGTTGCAGCCTAAAGTGCTGAATTCATGGCAGCTTTTATAAGAAAAAAATGTTTTGGGGTGTTTTTTGTAATGAAATTGCAGGAGCAAGTGAAAAGTGGATATTTTTTAAGAAAAATAATTCATTAAAACCCAAAGGCAACTTGAGGACATGCAGACACAAAGAAGCAAAATCTTTTTGGAGCTCAAAGTCAAAAACAGCAAGCACAAACGTATAAAACAAAAAATTAAGCAATAAAGCATGGGTTAATGTCAATAACAATGACAAACGTTGTGTTCTTTTCAATCCCAGTGACAAAATATTTGATATTTGTTCATTGAGACATACATGTATGACATATGCGGGGGAGGTTGCCATGAGCAGCAGCAGCAGCAGCAGACCATCATCAAACTCTGATGTCTGCAGGAATTAGTCCTAAAACCTGGAGATGAGTTTGCATATTTGCTCCTCGTCTCAAGGTCATTGGGTTTTTATTTGGATGCCTGAAATAAGGCCTGTGATTAACGAAAGTTTAGGAGATTCTTTTCCGTTTAGTTCCACAACATAAAACATATCGCCGCATACCCCACACTTGAATTTGAAGCTTCCTGAGGCTCTTAAACAAATCCAATTTTATCAAGTGGCCAAATGAGATTGCAGAGGTTGCCAGTGACATTAAACTTCATTATGCCAAACACTGGTCAGGGTGATGGGGACTTGTTGATGCTAACTTCACGGTTGGTCAACAAAAATCCAGGGTTGCTAAGCTACTTAATGGGTTAATTTGGATTCACCGAAGTCACACAGTAATACAAGCAAATTAACCAACTGAGACAGCGGTAGACCAGCAACTACTGTGTTGTGCGAGGTAAAATGAGTGTTTTTGACAAAGAAGTCTGGTGGCTTTGGAGAGAGCGATATCCAAACTATCCCTTTAAAAAGATCATCACTGCCGCCATACAAGCCCAGAGCCTCTACAGTGTGACAGCGTGAGTTTGTATATACTGTAGCTCAGCAGCTTGTATTTCCAGGCGCTTTCTCAGCAGCAGAGAAGGACATGGCTGAATTTATACACGAGAACAAGTGAGGGTTATGGGACGTGCAGTCTGAAGAGCTCAACTTTGAGAGGAGATATTAATACATGACACCGTTACTAAAGCTGGAGAGGAGGAAACGCCAATGGAAACATCTCACTGGGGAGACTGAGACCAAAGAAACTGCATCAACCTAGACTGCTGGACAATCTCCTCTCACAGGTTACAGAGCTGCACGGCCAGCAAATACCACCCCCCCACATGTCACACCGTTAAATATAGAGAGCAGAAATGAAAAGCACTTTTGTGAAGACGGCTTTAGTTTTTTCTGGCCACACAAAGTCATATTTATCTGCATCGTAGTGATTTGACACTAACACACACACACACATAGTAGTAGGCCTCATTTACATGTGTAACTCTATGTATTTTGCATGGGATCTCTTTTAAAACAGGAAATGAAATAGGACAGGGAGACAACAGCAAATTTCAAAGATAGGGGTTCTCAGATGGGGGGGCTTAAAGGAGAAATCTGTTATATATTTATGTAATAAATCATAAAATGACCATGATATCAGAGATTAAGGAAACATGCTATGTCCTCCTACTGACTGTATAACAAAAAGGACCCTAGGACAAACTATTTAATATACCATGGCTCAAACTCACTATTTGGGCTACTGTATTTTCGGACACTCAGTTGCTACATTGCTCCTCTAATCAAACTGTCACATGTGTATATTATTCAGGCAATTATGTTTTCATGAGGACTGAATTATATAGGAACCATATGTAGTATATTTATATGCTCTTTATTTTAAAGAACTATCTATTTAGTAATCTCCTATGACTCTGTCCATACGTCAAATGATTTTAAAGAAGGTCCTGACCTCAGTGTTTAGTTGAAACTATTTGACATAACCAAAGAACAATTTCTCTTCCTTCTCAGAGCACTGTGAGGAAAAAGCTTCAGTCAACTTCCCCGCTTTGCTCTCTTGCTTCCCGACAGACATTTTTAATAAACAACAAAATGAGAAGGACACACAGATGCACACTCACTGATGTGGTCGATGGAGCCGGCACAGAACTTGCCGTAGAACTTCTTGGCTCCAAGGCCCCTGAGGTCGTGTATGGTGAAGGGCCAGAGGTGGAGCACGTTGTTTCTGGAGAAGGTGTCTCTCTTCTCGATCACCACCACCTTACAGCCCAACAGCGCCAGCTCGATGGCTGTCCGCAGGCCACAAGGACCGCCGCCGATGATCAGACACTGAACGGACACAATGGAGATGGAAGGGAAGAAGTTTTGAGGGTCAGCAACTGTTCAGTCAGTAAGAAGAGTCTTAGTCAGCCACATTTTCATTTACTCCATTGAGACCCTGTGCAGACTCGCAAACAGGCAAAAAAAGAAACTATAAAACCTACGCAGCCTACTTACCCATAGTAGAAGCTAAAAAGCTCAAGGAAAGACGGATAAATCAACAAAATCTGTGCAAGTCAACATAATCAGGCGAGCAAAACATTCCGCTGCTGAAATGCTTTTGGAATGCTGCTGGTGGGACCTGCAGCCGTGTGGAGGACGATAAAAACCATGGCACAGACGTGTCATGGCCAGTGGAATGGCTTAGGCCCAGCAGATTGTTGCAGCACAGACCTTTTATCTTGTAACACTGAAGTCACCGACACATCTGCTGCTCACTGTGCTACCATTAGTTAGTTAGCTCAGTTAGCAGTCCTATTCGACTGGGACGCAGCCTCCAAAACCGTTTTATGACCAGGACTACAGTAATGGCAGGGGGAAATGAAGCGTGAAGCAACAAGTCTCAATGGTCCACAGCTTGTGGTGCTCAAAGCACCATAAAAATAGATCTGAAAAACTCAAAACCAGCGTCTCTTCCCAAAAATATCATGACTCGGTTACTCACGATAAGCCTTGTTGTCGTTGTGACCTTTGTTCTGAGCACTTTCACGTAGGAACTACTTTATTTCTATTAGGAACTACCAGAGATTGTAAAGTAGTTCCCATAGATTCTAATGCAGAAAGAAAAGTAGTTCCTGCACTCACTCTGCGGATTATTTTGAGGAACCAGGTCATGATTTCTGTGTGTGCTTTGAGCACCGCAGAACTATCGCCATCTACTTTCATTATATTGCAGAGAAGGCAGAAATCTCGCCGGGTGCCATCTCAAAAACTCCAAAACTCACACCAAAACTGTATAGATGAAAAAATATCACTACAGGCCTGGGGAAAAATTGACTTTAGAGTGAACTGTGTCCCTTTAAAAGCAACAGTGATTAAGTTATGGTATTATTATGTTATATGCTAGGAGCACAGCTTTCTTGTAGGTGTGACAGCAAATCATAGCTATATCTACAGTAACTGACGCTGATGTTTTATCTGCTTTCGGACAAGAGATGAAAAGAGAGAAAAGTGGCAGACAGCATCATCGAGTGGAAATGGGAAAATGAGAACAAGCTTCATCTGGAAAGTCTCAAAGGTCCACTGTGATTACAGTCAACGTCTCATTTCCAGGTCAGTATGCGGTTTGCCGTTTTGCCGTTGAAATGGAAAAAGTAACTGGCAAAAACAATTAGCACAGCCATCTGGGAAAGGTAAGTTTAATCACTTCAGGGAGTTTGATCTGTGGCGTCTTCCACAAAATAAAACAAAAATATAAAGAGAGCTACGTGACAGGAGATACCGAGAAAGCTGCAGAAAACACGGCTCTGACTCCACTACAGGGTCACTATCTCTCTCCTAATGGCAGTTTCTCCCACAAAAATGTCTGGGATAATAATTGAGTTGTTATTTTTGGCCAACCCTCAGCCCAGCCCATCTCTGTTAATCTCCCCTCTGTGAGTCTCTGGCCTCTTTCCCCTCCGGAGGTCTTATCTTTTCCTTCAGATATGCAGTCATTCCAACACTGTGCTAAACGTGCTCCTTAGACATATACGGTTATGACAATAAGACAGTTCAGCACATCACATAAAATAACAACTAAGAAATACCTATCACATGAAATAGGTATTTTAACTCCCATGTTGTCTTTAGGCCTCAGTGTGAGCCTTACACTACAGTTTGACTTGCCCACTTTCATAAAGTTTTCCCTGCTTGATCCAGAATTGAACCCAAATTTACTCCAGTTATATGCACTGCACATTCAGTTAGGATTTCTTTGGTCTAATTAAATGTTTGCATACGATTACAGAAATAATCCACTTGCATAATTTATTTTCCTAACAAATCCACACGGACAAATCTCCTAATTGGATATTTTCACAAATAACTCATAATTCCTCATAATTCCTTTAAAAAGAGGCACGTAGGTTCTACTCAACAGAACACAGAAACAGTGAAGTCAAAAGTCAGCCTATATTCTGTACAGCCTTACCCACTATGAACACCAGAAGGCTTTTTTTGTACTGATGAGCTCCAGACACACACTATATGATGTTATAGACATTGTCCGACCTTTCACTGCATTTCAAACAGCTGTTTTTGATAGCTTTGCTACAGCCGATCAGAGCTGTGTTGAGTTACTGCTATCTCTGCTGATTCACATTAACACCTTCTTCCAGCAGCAGCAGGCTTTTGTCTGAAGCTACAACTATTAAATTCTCTATTTTCCACTGAGACTTTTCTTTTTTTGGATTTAGCATCCATAGCTAGCCTACAAAACTTAGAGGACAGGGCGCTGAGCCGTGGGCGCAGGCTTTGATGCATATCTTAGTTGACAGTTTCTTATTTTTTTATTTCATTTGGCTACCCATTAGTGTGTCAAAAACATTGATACATCAATAAATACCAATCCTTAATATTTCAAATGCTTTCAATGCTCATTTTTCTCAGTATTGATACTCTGGTGTCAGCTACACTTTCTTGCCCTCATTTCCGACAGCGAATTGACACCCACACCGCTTAAGTGCCCACATACTTGAATGTTCGTTGTCATGTTATTGCCTTGATGTATTAATCTTTTAATAAATATCATAATATTTAAGCCTGAGGTATCGATGTTGGTATAAAACGCTGATATTTTTGAAGGTACTTTATCGAAATTTGAAACTCCAGTATCATGACAACACTAGTATACATTTTTACAGTTGGAAAATTGTAATTGTTGTTTAGGCCTCAACAATAAGCGAAATTTTAAATGTTAAAATAAGAACCATTATTAATTTCCATATATTTTTTTGCCAAATCTAAAGGGAGCCATCAGAGAGGAGCAGAAGAGCTGCATCTGGCTCTGGAGCCTCTGGAGCCAGCTGGAACTTTGTTCGTGCTGCTGTTCTTCACTAAAAACGGGTCTCCACAACAACGTGTGGGCATATGTGAGCAGTTAGATGAGGATGCTTTCAAAAACAGTCACTGCAGTCCAAAGCACGAAGCTCAGGCTGGTTGCCTGCAGGCTGGAGGGACACTGAACCTACACGAGCCTAATATGAGCACAACATTATACTTTGACGCTGACGAGTCCTACAGTATAAGTTTATAAGCTGTTTACAACTCTGTCACTGTAAAGTTAAGTCATCCCGAGAAAGAGAAGCCCACTGCTCTGAAGTCGGAGTTTATTGACTGTTGGCTTTAATACTTTCCAGACTCTGTTAGCATATTGCTCAATTAAACCATTATACACATCTACTCCTTCTAAAAGATTATTAGTGGTTGGATTGGAAGGTTGATTAAATGGTTAATTTCATCAAACTAAAATTATGACCCTGTGGTTGTATAATATATGTAGTGAGGCCTTTAAGAAATTTAATAGGGATGCATGATACATTTGCAGAACATTATGATGTCACAGTGAAGTTGACCTTTAACCCTTTGGATATTAAAGTCCATCGCTTCCTCACTTTATCCTGTAAGGCATTTGTGTAAAGTTTTGTCATATAAAGCATATGAATTCTTCAGTTATGGGCAAATGTGGATGTAATGAAATTCCCTCCAGGTGTTCCAGAAATATCGCTTTCAGGATGGTGGGACGGACGTGACGTCGCAGTGACCTTGAACTTTAACCTCTGACCACTAAAATCTAACAATTTCATCCTTCAGCCCAAGTGGATATGTGCACCAAGTTTGTGGAAATTCCATAAAAGCATTAATCAGATATCACATTCATGAGAATATTATGGACAGCTGGATAAACTAGTTTTACATCATCTACTGGTAGCCTCAAACTTCAGTACAGGTCCTCTCCAACTGGTCTCTCTTACCCTGGTGCCCTGGCAGGCTTTATTCTGGTTGTAGACCTTGTGCTGTGCCCTTTTATCCAGTTTGGTCCACAGAGCCTTGACCTTCCAGGTGCTGATTGCAGCCTTCAGTGAGCTGTAGAAGTTGCTGTAGTCCAGAGGATCCAGCTCCAGCTGCCTGCACAGGATGCTGAAGGCCTGCAGTGTCCCTTTACAGGTGGACGCCTGGACAAAGTTCTCAAAGAGCACGCTGGCCTGTGCCATACGTTCATCCTCGGTCTCACCCATCTGCTCTGTTGGCAAACGGTGTCCACTCTCCGTCTTCTTCCTCTCCTGTTCACTCTTTCCAAACTGTCACCACCGGGGTTTTATGATGTCGTGTTTGCCGCCATACTCAGCTAGCTCTGAAAGAAACAAATAACAAAAACATTTTAGACAGAGGCACAAAAGAACCGGGTGTATCCTGTGGATATAACTGCAAGTTGTTGAAATGGTCATCACTGAGAACCAACACCTGCTTCCTGCACGATAATATTCAAGGTTTGTTGAGCTCACGTTCTTCACTTGCTGGGCAAAAATAACATATTAACACCTAGCATTACTTCAGATTGCATTACATTCTTTATTTTTCATTTTTGTGGGAATGCAATCTGCATTTTCAAAGTCCACAGGAAACAAGAACAACCTCTGAGCTGCAACCTACACACTGGAAACAGTAAATTAGCACCTGGGACGCTAATGCTATAAACGAAAACAAGCTAACACCCTTTACCTTTTCTTTGGCAATGATGTAATCATTTTAATGCCAGAGCTCACCTCCCAACGTGGAAGTGGTCCACCAAAATAAGTTCCCCCTCAACACTATTTTGCGCCACTCTGGTCTTTGCGCCACCCAAGAAGTTTGTGTTTTTTCCCCTATAGCAGAACGTGTATACATGGAGACCTTTCTGGCTGTGGTGAGAGGTCTGGCTATGCGAGACTAGCCTAACCCTAACATACACTATGTGGTGGAAAACTGTGAAATCATATAAAGGAGAGGTCACGTTGCAAATGCAAGGAATGTCTGCAGCTCGCACTGAAAATAAACTGCAGAGGTCAATATGCTGCCTCATATAGCCAGAGTGTCATGTCCTGTATTCTATATTAGGGTCCCCAGAGACACACGCTGCTTTGACCATACATCCCTGTGCAGGACTACACCTCCAGCCAACAACAACAAGCCTGCAGAGTTCAAACAGTCGTTAATTAAGCTGCACATATTTTTCTCTACAACAAAGATCTTTTCCTCCTCCAGCTCCGCTGAATGCCTGATAGGATTATGACCGAGAGCGCACTTGGAGGGGTTCAGCTGAGCAGTCATGGGAGAAGCTCAAACACTGAAGCAGCAATAATACACGGTCACATCACACGCAAGCAGCAACTTGTTGAGGCACAAGACGCATAAGAAACAGCCCTGAAATACACAACACAACACAACACAACAGACTGCTTTTGTCCCCCACACTGTACAAACTGTTCCAGGTTCACAGCACACAACACATGAGGAAGTGTACCCACTATCATGAGAACATCACTTCCTCGTTCATCACCCAGAGGCCTGGGGTATGAGAAGTTTCCTGATTCCTGGTTCCTCTGGTGATCTTATCTTACTTGCAACGGCTGCGCACGAAGATGCAGGGGCTGGTAGCTCCTTCAAGCTCTGCTACTTTTCTCTCTTAAATTGTTATTACTTTGGCTTTCTTGCTGAAATCACCTATGACAGAAATACACTCGTAGGCGTTCGAAAATGAAGTGTGGGGTTTGGATAAGAGGGCAGCGGACCATGAGATGATCAACAAATGCAATCAGCATCTTTTGAACACGCAACGCAGTCAGATCAGCTGAACACACCGCCACGGACCAACCCAGGAGAAGAAGTGAGCGGGTAGAGACATGCCACATGTGTGCACCTTCTGAACTCAAGCTTCTCCATTTTACCGAACTAAGATGAACTTATACAATTGGGCTGATTTTGGGCTAAGAGAGTCGCTGAAGGCAAGTTCGTAACTGCCTGTTAGGGAGGGTGAGGGGTGGGGCGGTTGGTGTTGTTCTTGAGTGATAGGGTGACCATGGTTCTGGCACATCACCCATAATGCAGTAGTACATAGGTCTCAGTGTTTTCACCTTTTCAGCAATTATTTTATTGTGCATATGATGTGTTTAGAAGGAAAACTCCCTTTACAAAGACTTTAGTATTAACTAATGGGTTCATTCTAAATCTACCCAGCAACAGACTCTGGTTATTTGAAGATGATGCCAAGTGTTTGGTGGATAACATCTCTGTCAAAGTTAGAGATCAGATTGTGATACTGGAAGCCTCTCAGCATTATTCTCACTATAACAGCCACGGAATCTGCTGTCCTGGAGGAGCTGGGAAATGGATACTGTTTCTCTCTCTTTCTCTCTCTCACACACACAGATGAGGGTCTGCGCATACACCAAGTTAAACACGTGCACCACAATCTCAGTGTCCAACAGGCCTGAAACAAAATCATCTGTAAACCTGTGGATGTGCTCTGAATGCAAACAGTACGTGCGTCATGGCAAGAGAAAGTGCATGCTGCACATGGACAACACCTGGCTGGCCCTTTAGTTTGTGCCAGTCACATATCCCACCGCACACACACACACACACACACACCACTCCCAGGGAAACCCACACTTTCCCTTTAAGTCCTTGAGTGGCCCAGAGGGGGTCTCAGATCTCTGCTACCTAACAATTTGGCAGAAGACAGTAGCCTCTCAATTACTATGGCCCCCTCCGGACACACACACACACACACACACACACACACACACACACACACACACACACACACACACACCCACACACACACACCTGTC
>JAJHUR010139476.1:0-10951 GCA_027495735.1 Lutjanus campechanus
GCACATTTAAATGTCAAAGGGCAACCAAAGTGCTTTACAGGATAAAATCATCAGCAACAATAAACAATACAAGCAGAAAACAGTACAAAAAGACAAGACACAACAACACAACAGGAGGCTCAACTCAGCCAAAGGCCAGGGTAAACAGATGAGTTTTAAGACGTGTTTTAAAAATAGAAAGGCTAGTCGCAGACCGCACGGATAGAGGCAAAGCGTTCCACAGCGTGGGAGCCGCCACTGCAAAAGCTCGATCTCCTCTAGATTTTAAGAGGGATCAAGGAATGTCCAGAACTAACTGGTCAGCTGACCTCAGGGCTCTGGAGGGTCGATGCACCTTAATGAGGTCAGATAAATATTCAGGGGCCAGCCCATACAGAGATTTAAACACAAATAAAAGAATCTTAAAATCAATCCTGTACCTAACCGGAAGCCAGTGAAGCGAAGAGAGCACTGGTGTTATGTGCTCTTGTTTCTTAGTCCCGGTTAGGAGACGAGCTGCTGCATTTTGGACAAACTGTAGACGGTTAAGTTCTGATTGGCCAATGCCGACATACAGAGAATTACAGTAATCTAGGCGTGATGAAATAAAAGCATGGATAACCTTTTCTAGATCAGCCCTTCTTAGATAAGGTTTGACTTTGGCTAGGAGCCGAAGCTGAAAAAAGCTAGCCATAACCACGGAACTGACCTGCTTGTCCAATTTAAGCGCCCCATCAATGATCACACCTAGGTTTCTGGCCTGGGAACCTATATAGGGTGCTAGTGGGCCAAGGGAGCTGGCAAGAACCTGGACAAGGTCAGGACGACCAAACAGGACAACCTCTGTTTTGTTTTCATTTAATTTTAAGAAGTTTAGGTCCATCCATGTTTTAATGTCCCTCATGCAATTAAAAACAGCATGGAGGGATTCCTTGGAGGGGACCTTTAATGGCAAGTACACCTGCACATCATCAGCAAAGCAATGAAAATGAATACCATGCTTTCTAAATATCGACCCCAGGGGTAGCATATATAGGGAGAACAGTAGAGGACCAAGAACTGACCCCTGGGGGACCCCGCAAGTCAGAGGGGCCACTGAGGAGGAAAACTGCCCCAGCTGCACACAGAAGGAACGATCAGCAAGGTAAGATTTAAACCAATCCAGAGCGGTGCCTTTAATGCCCACACAATGCTCAAGACGCGCCAGCAGAATAGTGTGATCCACTGTATCAAACGCTGCTGTGAGATCTAACAAAATTAAAAAGGCACAATTACCAGAATCAAGGTTTAAAAGAAGATCATTAAAAACTTTTAAAAGAGCTGTTTCAGTACTGTGAAGAGGCTTAAAACCAGACTGAAGCAGTTCACCAATGTTGGCCTGATGTAAAAATTCTTGGAGTTGGTTAAAAACAACTTTCTCTAAAACCTTGGAAATAAACGGAAGTTTTGAGATTGGCCTGAAATTAGAGAGACCCAAGGGATCTAGATTTTTCTTTTTTAAAAGAGGCTGCACCGTGGCATGTTTGAAGGAGGATGGAACGCATCCAGAGCTGAGACACAGATTAATAAGAAACAGGATAAAAGATCCAACTGAGCTGAAGACCTTTTTAAACAAGCGGGATGGAATGCTGTCAGATGGGCAGTTAGCAGGGCGAAGATGTTCTACTATATCAGTGAGTGCAGAAAGTGAAACAGGCTCAAACTGGTGAAAAACAGCTGAGCTTGCTGTAGGAATTGAGGGGTCCTGAACATGCTGAGGGAGTGGGGACCTAAGAGCAGAAATCTTGTTGACAAAAAATTGCAGAAAGTCGTCACACAGAGAAGACGACGGTTCAACAGAGACAGCATTATCACAAGGGTTCACAAGTGAGTCA
This sequence comes from Lutjanus campechanus, assembly GCA_027495735.1. Lineage (NCBI taxonomy): Eukaryota > Metazoa > Chordata > Actinopteri > Lutjaniformes > Lutjanidae > Lutjanus > Lutjanus campechanus. Next base: position 1,854 of record JAJHUR010139476.1, read on the forward strand.
AATACATTAAAAAGAACCTGGGGTTTGTGAACGTTGTTGGAGACAAGTGAGGAAAAATATTTAGCCTTAGCAGCTTTAACAGCCTGCTGATAATTGAGAAGGCAAGCACGTAGGAGATCTCTAGAAATCTGGAGATTGTCCTTCTTCCACTTTCTCTCCGCTTGTCTACATACGCGTCTCAGCGCACAAGTGGACTCATTTAGCCAAGGCTCAGTCTGTGGTTTAACGCGCATTAACGTCATCGGTGCAATGGAGTCTAAGATCTCAGTACAGAGAGAATCAAACAACTTAATACAAGCATCCACAGTGAGGTCGCCAAAGTCATCCAGAGAATACGAGTCATTCCAGGCTGCAGAGAACTGCAGCGGAGTTGAAGAATTAAAAACACGGAGACGGCGGACGGGCGCAGAGTCTGTGTTGGAGGGTGTAGGTAGGGAGATGGAAAATAGAACAGGCAGATGGTCGGATAGGAGTGTGTGGCAGATTTCAGTTATATGTACATTCAGTCCATATGACAGTACAAGGTCCAGAATATGGCCTTTTTCGTGAGTCGGCTCCGAAACAGACTGCGTGAGATTAAGAGAGTCAACTAGATTCAGAAAGTCTCTGACCAGTGGTCTGTTCTCACAGCAGACATGAACATTAAAATCGCTGACAATTAAAACGCGATCATATTCAAGAATGATACCCGAAACAAAGTTTGCAAAGTCCCGAATAAAGTCTTTGTTAAATTTCGGTGGGCGATAGACCACAGCACAGAGAACAGTCATGGGGACTTTTACCTCGAAGAGTTGGAGCTCAAAGCTGGAGCCGTTTACAGCTGGAGACTGCTGAACACGAAAAGTGGATTTGAATATGGATGCCAGATCTCCACCTTTGCCGGTGGTGCGAGGGGAGCTGAGGAAACTACATCCAGGGGGAAGAAGCTCCGATAAAGGTGCAAGATCACCTTTATGGAGCGAGGTTTCAGTTAAAAACATAAAATCCAGTTTGCGTAAGGCAAAAAAGTCATTCAGTAAAAACGTCTTATTGGTGACAGATCTCACATTCAATAAAGCCAGCTGGAGATTAAAAGTGTCCGAAGGTGAAGCACGCTTCAGTGTGCGAAGGTTCCGACGGTCCACGCCGCGTCTCTCGGTCCGAGCACGCCAGCTGGTAGGAGGCAGCAACAGCTGATCAGGGTCTGCCAAACAGCTGACGCTGTCAGCGCCACTAGCGTCAGGGAGCACCGGCCGGATCCATCAGGCTCTAACCCTCCACGATTGCAGGGCAGGGGAAACATCCAGAAAACACCGATCAACGCCACAATCCGACACACGAACAGACCCTAGGTGAGCCTCCAGCCTGACCCGGAGGCCTCCTCGTTTACCCCGTCTTCTCCGGCGTCTCTGACGGGCAGGGTGGAGTGGAGGACGCCTCAAGAAGGCAGGAATTTCTTCGAGGCGTGGAGAAAAGTTCACCAATGGATCATATTTGAGCCGATCGGAGAAGCCTCCAATCTCAAGCAGAGTCTGGCGATCGTAGGTGAGGAGAGAAGACACCTCTTGACAAAACAGGTAGATCACTAAACAAACAACAGACACAAGGCAGAGCGACAGACGGCCAGCCGAGCACCCTGGCGCCATCTTGGATCAGCCTCACTTCTGCTCTTGTTAAGGTCTTCAATGATGTCAACTTAAACAATGGTAGAGTTTCAATCTTGTTATTGTTGGATATCAGCGCTGCATTTGACACAGTTGACCACGACATATTGATAGACTGACTGAAAAACTGGCATAGTGCTAAACTAGTTTGAATCTTATTTTAAGGAGAGGAAATACTTTGTGTCTATAGGTAATTTCACACCGGAGCGGACAAAAATGACGTGGAGTTCCTCAAGGCCCCGTTCTGGGGCCTCTTCTATTCAATATCAACATGCTCCCACTAGCTCAGATTATGGAAAACAACTATGATCCCATAATTATGCAGATGACAAGAATTTTAACAGCCACATTAAGATGTTTTCAAAGTCAGCCAACTCTCAACCTGAAGAATATATTGTGAATTAAAGGACTTGTGTCTCAGCAGGATTTGGAAAAACTTGTTCATGCATTTATTTTCAGTCAACTCGCCTACTTTAGCGCCGTCTTTATGGGTCTGTCTGAAGAATCAATACGACAGCTGCAACTGGTTCAGAATGCTGCTGCTCGTGTCCTCACTATGACAAAAAAAGCGGATTACATCACTCCAGTTCCTGATTTTAAAATCCTGCTGTTTTGTAAAGCACTGAATTGTTTAGGGACAAAATACGTTTCTGATCTGCTGCTGCATTACCAACCATCCAGACCTCTCAGGTTGTCTGGGACGATTCTACTTTCTGTCCCCAAAGTCAAAACTAAACGTGCAGTAGCAGCATTCAGTTATTATGAAAACCACATATCTGGAACAAGACTGGAGCAAGTCTGCTGTAACTCTCAGTTCTTACAAATTAAGGCTGTTCTGTTTGCCTCTGCTTTTCATTAAACAAAACTCAAGGTTTTTGATTAATATCTTAAACTGCACTGCAACTTTTACTTTCCTCTTTTATCTTATTTTATTTTCTCTGTGTTGAAATGTCTTTTTGTATTACTTCATGTTCCTTTTACATTTTGTCTATACCGTGTTGCTGAAATGTGCTATGCAAAGAAAAACTTGCATATGAGGGCGGAAACAAACCTGAGGTACAAGCCACACATCCCCGGGAACACTTGAGACAGCTCATCTTAGAAAAATCTAGTCATGACACTGCAATCACATGTCCTGTCAAACATAGTCTACATCTTCTGAGAGGCTGGGGGAGGCACCCAGCTGCCCCACATCTCTACAGCTGTGCAGTGATTGACTGTAATAACATGGTGTAAATTTAGACATTCTGTAGATTCACAGGTCGTCAGGGTCACAGCATTCTAAGGTCATATATCACAGGCTGCCAAAATTGCTACATTATGTAACACATAATGGGGAAACTATGAGAGAATGTATAGGTAAAGGGCCAGGGAATATACACTCACTGGCCACTTTATTAGGTACACCTTGCTACTACCAGGTTAGACCCCCTTTTGCCTTCAGAACTGCCTTACTTCCTCGTGGCATAGATTCAACGAGGTGTTGGAAATGTTCCTCAGAGATTTTGGTCCATATTGACATGATTCCACCACACAGTTGCTACAGATCTCTCGGCCGCACATCCGTGATGTGAATCTCGTCTTCTAACTCCATCCCAAAGGTGCTTTATTGGATTGAGATCTGGTGACTGTGGAGGCTGCTGGAGTACAGTGAACTCATTGTCATGTTCAAGAAACCAGTTTGAGATGATTTGAGCTTTGTGACATGGTGCGTTATCCTGCTGGAAGTAACCATCAGAAGATGAATACACTGTGGTCATAAAGGGATGGACATGGTCAGCAGCAATACTCAGGTAGGCTGCGGTGTTTAAATGATGCTCAGTTGGTACTAAGGGGCCCAAAGTGTGCCAAGAAAATAACCCCCACACCATTACACCACCTCCATCACCCTGAACTGTTGATGCAAGGCAGGATGGATCATCCAACCCATCCATCCAACCCATCATGTCCATATCCAGACCTTCACACTCTTTGTAGTTATCCTGTCATAATTAGTCCCCCATAATTAGTGAGCAGCTGTGGCCCAGTGGTGGAGTGGGGTCGTCCATTAATCAGCAAATTGGTGGGTCGATCCCCGGCTCCTATGAGTCTGCATATCAAAGTATCCTTTGCCAAGATACTGAAGCCCAAATTGGGCTTGGGAGCTGCCAGAGAGTCTCTATAACATGGGGTTAGTGCTGTGAAAGCAAGCACTAAGTACAGTGCATCTCATACAGATGCTGAAGGGTACCTTGTGCATCTGCATGACACGCTGAGTGGTGTGAAAAAACTGTGGTATCTGACATCCTGGGAATGAGATCGGGCTGGCTTCACACAACAAATGTGACTTTGCTCTGGTATTCTCCCACAAAAATTCAAATTTTATTTGGATGAAGTTATTAATATTTCACAGTTCTTAATCTTTTTACACAGAAGACATTTTTAACGTTATAATTATAAATGATTACAAGGTTCTACCTGCACTCTGAGTACTACAATACATTTAGAGTGTCTGTCAAATATGTAAATAAGGAACAGGTCAAATGCAGATAGAACCCTCAAATCCTAAATTCATTCATTTTAATACTTGTCAGCATGATACATTCATTGTTGGTTTGGTGCTTTTCATGGGATTTGCTGAGTACAAGAAAAAGTTACGCTTTCAAATGACTAAACTTTGGAGTGGACTTCTTGGCAGAGGAAAAATAAGCTCTGGAAAATTTGTCAGGTGGGCGGTGACATCATACAGTCTGCAGTCTCCATAAAGCAAAGATAAACGTGACTCCACACCATGCTCCACACCTACACACACACACACACACTGCACCTCCTGCCTAGTCTGCCAGCTGTGAGCAGCATACGTGCAGTCTAACACATCGTCTCCTCACAAGGCTCTGCCTTTTTCTCATACTAGTTATTACTGTAACACAAGACCCGGACGACTGGATTTTCTGTCTCTATGGTGACATATAAAATACAAATACTACTCAGGGTGTATTCAGTACGATGTGATAACACTCTTAGGTGTGGTTAAAGGTGCAACAGAACACAATTCTGACCACTGATGCTGGGTGTGGTCACATGATTAAGTCAACCTGCTCGTATAGCCAGCTCATCCAAAACATAACTCACATGGCGGCAGTGTATAGAAAATTGATTGGAACTGATGGTCTCAGTTCAACCTCCATTGCAATAATTCATTACACAGAGTACTTTGTTTATTGCAAAGGGAAACTGTTACTGCAGCCACATCACACGTAAGAATCCCAAAACAAGCAACATACAGTTAATAACTCAAAGAGTTAAAATGTAAAAACATAGATAATTAAAATCTTAACCATACACGGAACAAAAACTGAAAACTTAGATCATACTCTTCAATATTTACAGTGATAAATCCTGGTAATATGCTATGTAAGGATAATGTGCAGTCATTATTGCAAAATAAACCCTGACAATACATTACACTGCTTATTATACAGCTATTTACTTGACAAAATCAATACTTTGGCACAGAATATTAATTTAAAATGTACTTTATTGATTTAAACATTTTTTGGTTGCTTCTCCAGAGCAATAAAATATTTTTTTGTTGTTCATAGTAACGCTGTTATTATGAAACAATACACCTTATAATGCCGTAATTGACCAATCAGAATCGAGTATTTAACCAAGCCATGTAATAAACGTTGTTAGTGCAAATCTTGTAGATGCTGTGGATTGTATAAATGAATGTTTCAAATAACTATATAATGAAACTACATACACAGGCACATAACTAAGGGGGTACCACAAGGCTCTGTGCTTGGTCCTTTTTATTTACAAAAGAAGATTTTGCAATAGCAAGAAAGTCCAGGTGTTAACGAAGAAGAAGAACAAGAAGTTAATCATTATTATTATACATTATTTTCTTACTAAGAATAAAATTAGCTTTAAGTGTATCTGAAACTGCATACACAGACTGTAGCCTATATACAGGTATAACTAAGGGGCTACCACAGGGTTGTGTGCTTGGTCCTTTTTATTTACAATCTACACTGTGATGAGTAGAACTTCCTTAAATTTAAAGTACATTGAATGTGTCAATGAAGATTTCACAAGACCTGACTTACTGTAAGTGAAGTAGTTGTTTCCTGCTATAACTTCAGGTGTTAGGTTGAAGGGTGAATTTCCTGATATTAAAGGTTGGATTGGAAGTGTCAATGAATATTTCGCAAGACCAAAATTACTGTAAGTGAAGAAGTAGTTTATTGCTAGAAGGTTCAGATGTTAATGGCAGGTTCAAGTGGCCACAAGAAGTTAAATATTATTTTACATTATTTGCTTAAAAAATAATCAGATTAGGTTTAAGTATATCAGAACAGGAACAGGAAAACCATTGTGCAATTGACCGTCATGTCTGTGCTTGACTATGGAGATTATCCTGCACTGTCATGCTGCTCATTCCACCTTAAAACAACTTGATGACTGTACCTCAAATTCCATTAGAGACTGTACTCATAACTATGTACTACATGAAAATATAAGCTGGTCCTCACAAGCAACAAGGAGAGAACTACATACTATCATATTTGTTTGTAAAGGATTTTTGATAAAGCTGCCTCAGATCACTTCTTTTCTCAAATTTAAAGGGACAGTTCACTTCAAAATCAAAGCGATTTCAACATATTTTGAGAAACTTGCTGTTTGTTCCCCAGTGTCTCTTTCCAAAAATCATGACTCAGTTACTCAGGATAATACACAGACCTTGTTGTGAACAGTTTCATGTAGAGACGACTTTTTTTCTGGTTAAAGCAACTGTGAATAAAGCATCATTTTTATTCCACTGGTTTCAGATCACATATGACGCTGCCCTGCCAGGGAATTTCCATAGGCTTTGATATAAAAGCCATAATTCATGGTTTACAATTCAATAATTCAATTTCTATATTACAGGCTGATGCTGTTGGTGGTGTGATGATGTGGGAAATCTTTTCTTGGCACACATTAGAATACTTAAGCCCAACTGAGTCTTACTTGATTGCCACAGTGTGTTGAAGATCGCCAAGACCAAGACCATCAATCACTTCTATTAGCAGATACAGTGCGGTCATTTTGTGCTGTGAGAGTCAAAATATCACTTAATGCCTTTTTAACTCAAGCATAACTTTGTTGAACTAAAAAATGCAATGCTGCTGGTACCTCACTTTTCCCAAAAGTGTTTATGTATATAAATTACACAAAAGGCAAAGAAATATGATCATTTTTACCTATTTTAGCCATAGGTGGTCATCCTAACCACACGGAAATGTCCACTGTTATATTGTTACTTTGTACACAGTTGGAGATGCAACTTAGTTGCTCAGTAACAGACATTGTCTCTGTCAATAAAACTTAACAAGTGGTCTCAATCTCCAATTTCCCAACATCAAACTACAAATAATTAATCAGTTAGACTAAAAAACAAACAAACAACACCAAAAAAAGATGGTTGTAACGCTTTTTGTCTCAGCACCTATAACTTACTGACTTTTTTGTGGTAAAGCTCTCAAATTTTAAAACAGAGAACCCTTACTTATAACAAATAGTGATGTTTTCAGCTTTTTTGATTTTATTCTTTTATATATATATATATATATATATATATATATATATATATATATATATATAATTTCTATACATTATAGAAAAAAAACACACCAAACCTAAGAGAAAAAGAAAAAGCACAGACAACCATTGGAAAATAAATAAATATCTAAAACAAACAAACAAACAAACAAAACAGATCAGGTTACATGAGCATCACTGTAGTTGATTCACTCCAGTTCATTTCTGTTCCATTAGTGTGTTTTCCCTGTTGGTCTGCTTTGTGTCATTATAGTTAGGTAATAAATCTGTTTGTATATCCATACAATGAGCACTGAAAATGTATTTCCATTAAAAGTCCAAAGCATAGGTCCAAAGTCCATCCGCCACTATCCGACACACACCAGAGGGAGCTATTCCACTCCAGAAACTTACACTAATAATTACTAACTCTTTCTTGCCCACACATATACTGTGTATACACACACACAGATGCAAAAAACATTCATAACTACTACTACATGTTTGTTTATACATATATCTGTATATGCACCTACTCGTATATACATCCGTATCTCCATACTCACATTTGTGTAAGTACATATATTTTTTAATAATTACACATTGTCATGAGCAGAAGCCACTGTATCCGAATGAGATGTCCACTTTCTCCAGTGGCTAGTAAATTTGTCCAAACATAGATTCAGGGAGAAGGTTAGCTTTTCCATGTTATATATTTCTTTTATAATATCAATCCATTCCTCTTTTGTTGGGGGCTCTTTAGTCAGCCACCTCCTTGTTATCACTTTTTTACTGGCTGCCAACATTATGTTAATCTGATACTTACCACTGCTATTGATTGTGGCAGAGATATTTCCGAGAAATCTTGTCTAATTTCGAAACCCATTATTGAATGAATCATTCTTACTATTTCCCCCCAGTAAGGCTGGATCGTTGGGCAGTCCCAGAAGATGTGAAAATGATCTGCCTGGGGATCTCCACACTCCCTCCAGCATTGTCCATATTTTGGCTGAGCTTTCTGAAATTGCAATCGTTGCAATGTTAAATATAAGTATTTCCAATTAAGCGAATAAAACGCCTTTTCAGCATCAAAACTAAGAACAATACATTTATCTTTATTTCTACTCATATGGTCCATTAAGTGTAAAACCTGTCTTATGTTATCCTGTGTCTGTCTGTTCTTGAGAAATCTGGTTTGATCTTCATCTATTATGTCTGGAATTATGTTTTCTAATCTTTTTGCAATTACTGAAGCAAATAGTTTATAATCTAAATTTAGAATAGATATTGGTCTGTATGAAGTGCACTCAAATTTATCTTTACCCATCTTTGGAATTACAGAGATTATTGCTTGTCTCCAAGATACTGACATTTCCCCCTTTAAGTATAAAATTAAAACATTTCAATAATAGTGGTGATAATATTTCCTTAAATACTTTAAACCACTCTGCCGGATATCCATCCGCACCTGGTGTTTTGTTTGTTTTGAGGCTTGAATTGGCCTCATCCAATTCTTGTTTTGTTTTTTCACGTGATTATTTCGTTCTGTTCTGTTCCAATTAGGGGTGTAACAATACATGTATTTGTATTGATCCGTTTCGGTATGCGACGTTCGGTTCGGTACAGGGCTGTGCACGGGTGAGTTCACGGGCCGGAATTTTTTTTTTTTTTGGCTCACGGGCCAGAAGTTGCGTGTGTTTACGTTCCGCCGCTAACATGTGCAGCTACACCTGCAGCCCGTGCGCATGATGGCTACTGCTAGCAGTAAACCGGAGCTTGAAGACCCTCCCCTGTCGCTAAAGTCTCCTGCTTGGGAACACTTCGGCTTCCTGGTTAAATATTGCAACGGAGAAAGACAGGTGGATAAAACGAGGGCGGTGTGCCGACACC